>JAULKQ010003724.1:1120-15815 GCA_032356285.1 Smithsoniella earleae
AGGGACTGAACCATATGACTGTGCGACTGTTGGTTTGATAGCGGATTCTGTTTTGACTGAATGTGTAAATGAGATTCGTGATATGAGATTCGTGACTTCTGGATATTTGGTTGGGGCAGTCCAAACCTTTTGTAAAATTTGTCTTTCGACGCCAATGACCCTGCATGGATCTGTCAGGAGAAGTCTGGCCAAAAACGCACCGGAACCCATTTGAACCCTACGTAACTAGGTGGAGGGATGGGCCCTGCCAGCTAATCATATCATTATTGAATGCAAGATTACGTTTGCCGATCCGGGCACCATGGGACTGCATAACGGGCTGCTGACCTGTACTGCAACTGTACAATCCGGGCTGCGCGCTCACTACAGCCCGTACTGATATCCGTAACATAGGATAATGTTTCCACGATGCAGTTGAGAACTCACTGAGTGTTCTCGCTAATTCAAACTTGAAAGATTACGCTACTTTCTTCTAGCTCGCTATAGAACATCTGTGCACTCTGTTCAGTGGCGCGACACTAGTACTCGAATTATGATTCTTGACTCAAGCTCATTTCATATACTTGAGGAAAACTGCTCTGACTCTAGGAAATCTGGGAAGGGCCAGGTCAACACTTGTCAGCTTCGGCGCTCGTTCGCGAGACTGATAGATGAACTTAAAGGGCACCACGAACTAACAGTACAAACGGCTTCCATCACTGAGCTCAAATGGTCTTCCTGGCGAGGTAAGGATACAAGTATCGATATCGCATGTCCTTTAGCTTCAACGTTCAAGTTGTAAACGGTGCTGTCAATTTTGGTGTTTAATTTTTCTAGTTTCAACTCCTTGAATTCATTTGAACGTGCAGAAGCTGCGTCCGCAATGATGAAGGGAAAGCTTTTGTGGTTCGGCACTGCCAGCGAAGCAGCCATTCCTTTGGGATCTCCGCTGTTGATGGAACAAAATCCGCAAAATCCAGATGACAAGCACCTCTACAAAGGAATAGCAGAGTTCCACGATTTTTGCGAGCTATTCCTAATATGTACGGCTCAGGTACAGCAGGCCTTCAGCGGGTCTGCATTACCTGCTCATCGCGCACTTTTGGATGCAGAGCCGGAAGAGTGTGCTACCTACTTAGTTATATAATGTCTTGTTCTCATGCCAATTCAAACCAGTGGGTTGCGGAGGGCCACTCCTTAAAATTTGTGAAAAAAGCCTGAGGTCACCGTTGTGCTTGACTCGCAAGTGTACATGTGCAGTGGGGCGAGTTTGATAACTGGAGATCGTCACAAGGTCAAACCGCGCAATCGATCATTCCTTCAAGGATTTAGAGTCTTCTACTCAAAACTTGATCGTATGATGCTCACAATGAAGCATGAAAAAAAATGTGATGTTCCGACTCGTATTTTAAACACAACTTGCAACACCTATGATGCCTACATGGCACGCGCTCACTCATATGCAAGGTGGTTCTGGCTCAAGTATGGTTACGACCGATGTGAGAGACTCAAGGTGAGGCCGACTGTTTGTTTTTGTCCAGCCGCACTGCAAACATCGAATGGAAGGGGAGAATGAGCTGTACTGTCCAAGATGTGACAACGTCAATCCTTTACATTTACTACGGTTCAAATCCTGACACTTGTATCTACTTATTATCGCGTGTCATAGGAATAAATCGAGAATAAGTTGCAGGTCATGTGTCCTGTAAAGCCGTATGGACCACACTCAAGTTCCCATGGCCAGGCGTCAAGGTCAACGACAAACAGCGAAAGCAGTTCTCATTTAAGAGAGTGTTTCATTGTTTATGCACCAATCAATGAGGACTTTTTTTTTGAGTATGTGAAGGACCACAAAGCTATGCTCTCTAGGTGCACGCATATTCATTCTCGTCTGAATGAATGGCAACACCTAAAGAATCTTGAGCAATATGGGCCCACAGAAGCTCAAAGACACATCCTCCGGGACCTCATCCCTGCCTCGGATTTGAAGCGCGCTGTAGAAGGCACATGGAGCCCAGGGATAGTTGATCATGTGCTTAAATTTTTGCATCCCTCGGTAAGGAAACTCAAACAACGTCTATGGGATCACACTGAATGTGGTTCTCCATTCTCAGACTTCACTTCCATTGGGAGTCACGAATTTTGATACTGAGAACAATATAATGTATATTGCAGGATGCGGGTGGTTCCTTGTACATGTGGCAGCAGTGTAAGCATTTATTGCTTACTTATACTGGTGATGCAAGAGGTGATCTACAAGCAGCTCTTGTGCGGCTTGCGGCACTTTTCTTACTCTATGCTAAAATGTTCATATTGCAAGGAGGAAGTTCCTGTTCTCCAGGCCATGAAGTCAGCCTTGCTTTCAATGCAGCTGCATGCATCGATGATACTGTGATTCCATGCCTAGGTGCTATTTGGGTAATACTGCACTGCCACTCATGGCAAAATGATAATGTGTCTGCAAAGATCCCAACAGTTTGCAGAACACTGAAAAATCTGTTCAGTACCTCGAAGCAGGACACATCTCAAGGCGATATGTACAACAGAGCTTGTTACGAATTTGTGGGGAGAGTGCGAGAAGTTATCTGCGGTGTGAACAGCTCCCAACTCATGAGCGGTATGCCTTGGACTGAAACTGTAACTTGGTCTATATGTTCACCTACATAAGATTTCTTTGGAATGCATCTCAGACTTTGCAGTCTTCACAACGAATGTTATGTATTTGATATGAAAATTTACTTACAGCCATCGTAAACGTATGTCCACTTTGCTATGAATTGTGGAGGATAATAATATTTTCGTATCTCACAGGTCTAGGTTCATGCACGTCGCCAAATGCAATGAGGTGTTACTGTGCGATTATGATGTGATTCCTGAAGGCGTTAAATAGCCTCGCCGTTGTTGGTACAGTGATTAAAAACGGGTGCCTGGCGTCGAGTCGACTCCTTTGCCGCAACAAAGCTTTGACATTAAAGTTGATACTACACGTATACAGCGAATAGGAATAGCGTATTCCTTGCATGGAATAATGCAGGGACTGAACCATATGACTGTGCGACTGTTGGTTTGATAGCGGATTCTGTTTTGACTGAATGTGTAAATGAGATTCCTGATATGAGATTCGTGGCTTCTGGATATTTGGTTGGGGCAGTCCAAACCTTTTGTAAAAATTTGTCTTTCGACGCCAATGACCCTGAATGGCTCTGTCAGGAGAAGTCTGGCCAAAAATGCACTGGAACCCATTTGAACCCTACGTAACTAGGTGGAGGGATGGGCCCTGCCAGCTAATCATATCATTACTGAATGCAGTTCTTGGTTTGAAGCCCGACGAATTGGAAAACGAGTTGGCAGAATTTAATGCAGTTGTTGACTCACACGCAAACCTTACCCATGCTGAAATCATGAGATGTCGCGGTTCATGGAAGCCAGAAATAGTTGATGGGCCCCACAAGGGCTGGTATTGCTGTAGGCCAACGAGAAAGCCCGCTGATAAAAATGTTACCTTGGTGTGATTCATTCTCTTTGTGGTCCACTGCATTTGCCCTGTGCTGGGTCTAACATGGGGCTATTGACCACTTTCGGCTCATGTTTAAGTCATTATCAAACTGCAAGTTTAAGACTATCCCGTAGGGATATGATTTGAGGTTGCAAACCACGCATCCTACTCTTGCACAAAGCTGTATGCTTGGTCGCTAGGCAGTAATACACATACAGGGGTTTAGACTGGTTAACATTCAAATTGAGTGCACAGCTGTGTCAGCCTCCTACCCAAACTCAATTTATAATTAGGTCCATCTTATACTTCTTGCACATGACTAATCATTATAACTACTTGAAAGAGTGCTCCGTACGTGTATTGATTAAAATGCCTGTAATCTCATTAGTTGAATTTTCATGATCACCTTTGTACCCCCAAGCTAGGTGCTCATGAGAGAAGCTGTTGTGACCTCCTTCAGCACAAAGACCAAGTTTTGAAATGTTATCTTAAGCTTGAACATCAATCAGATTCTTGCAGATAAGCAAGGATGGTGCAGACGGAATTATGAATGGCTGTGACTTCTACGACAAGTGTTTGAAGCTCCTGTTAGGTGCTGATCAAAACACAAAGGGTGAGTGGAAGGATACAACGTTCATTGACAGCAAAATTCAACTTGATAAATCTCTTATTGAAGATAAAAGGTTCGATCCTGTTATAGTCGTGAAGAAGTGAGCTGAATAATGTGTGACTCTTCACAACGCTATGACAATTGTTGACCAGGAGTAACGAGGCAATTCCAATTTTCCAAGGTGGCCAGGACCTTGAGGACCCCAAAAAACTTGCTGCGCAAAACTCTCAAGTTTGGTGTAAGGGTAACATGTCCATTGTGCTATTCGGATTGTGCGCTTCTTCTCTTGCTTGGCAACTCTGTAAACACATAATCCTGCCTGGTTCTATTGAACATTCAAAAGTCATATGATTGAACAATCATTTTGATTCAAAAGCAACTCGTCAGTTTGTGAAAGATCCCGAGCGATGCGCACATGACTGCTGCATGACTTCGAATGCCTTCTATGCTTACGGACATGACAACCTTAGGAAAGAGTATCCACTCTGGTGGTTCATCATGTTCACTAAGCTGTGTACTATGTGTGATTGTATGTAGATTGATTCGAAATTTCCAGTTTGCCACTATGGCACGAAATGAGGTGTCCCGAAACTTGTTGCTTGGGAACGTGGAGCCTGTGCCTTATCATCCCTACTACCAGGGATACCCAACTTCTGCTGACATGACTGCCATCCTTTGCAATCCTTACAAAACAAAAGCGTGCCAGGACGGCGCTGATGAATACTGGGCCTTCTTACGACACAGGAACATATTCCTATGTCCACACATGCATTTTGCGCTTTTATTATTGTGGCGTTTTCAACAAGAACGGAAGATTTCCTGGGCTGACTTCAGCCGTGGTAAAATGTGTGTTTCCAAGTACTTCAGTAGACTACTGCTACATGTTCATTCTCGTTATATTTCCCACAAGAAGTTCCTGCCCTGGCTTATTCATGTTTGTGGCCTTGATTGATTCCAAATGCAATGGGATAAGGTAGAGGTCACATTCTTGCTTCATTCTCATGACACAGGCTGATTACACATAGACACTGCCTAATCCTCCAGCCCACCTACCCTTGAAGTCAGCCTAGACAAAGTTTCTCCGTACTGCAGCCATGCATGGTTATGGTATGCTTAGTACACATATTTGAAACTTTCAGGGAGCGTATGCCTGCAATCACTGACCCCAGAGACGCATGGCTGGAAGAAGCAGCGACTGACTACAAGCAGCAGCTCACAGCAGCAAAAGTGCTTCAGCGTGAGTACGGTCTGAGTGGAAATGCTAACAAGGTAACGCATTCGGGCAGGAAAGGGACAAGCAAACTCTTGAGTGCCTCTGGGTGCGACCTCTGGCTTTACAGTCCCCACCCATTCATCCTGTGCTTTGTATTATCTTTAAAATTCTTGTTGTAGGTTATGTGCAAAAGAAGGTCGTACGAAGCAATTCCAAACATTTTTGGTGAGTGGGTTAGTGGATGCTTCAGTCGTAATTAAAATAAAGTGTAACACAGTCAAGAACCCTACAGATGGCCCAGAGCAGGTCAACCAGATATCCAAGAAGGAAAATGTGAAGTTGATCATGTCCAGTTTTTCTTGGGGCTCATTTGTTGAAATGAGACAAGAGAAGATTCTGCCCATGCACCCATTTCATATCTTACCTGTCATTTATTGCCCCAGGCCGGGGTGAATGTGGCTTGTTTTACCGCCTTGGTGACTCAACTAAGTAGGAGTGAGACTGACCCAACCCCACAACACACTTATGCTAAGCTTGCATACAGATCACATGTAGCAAAGTGTGAAACGTTATTCAGCTTTTTCATAGCTCTGTGTTTGAGGCTTGGTAAATTAGTGGCCAGCTATAATGAAATTCTTCTTTCTTTTATTTTGTTTCAATTCGCCGTGGACCCAGTCCGCATATTTTGTGTTGCACTGTGTCTGTCTATCATACTTACCTTGCAATACGATAAGACCGGATTCATCAGTTTTGCCCAACAAGCAAAGTAATCTGAGTGGACATGAATTCCGCATCTACTCTGTTGCTCGCATCTGCATAACAATAAGGGGAAACAAACACTTGCACGTAGTATCCTGTCTTGATCATTGGAACATGTTCTGCAGTATCCAGGGCTCACTTAGGGTTTCTCAAGCTTGCAAGTATGAGGAGTCTGAAGTACACGCAAGCTGGCTCATGTGTAGAATTTCTATCCTCACATGCATTCACTCAACGTACAGACACTGCACCATCTTGCAATGCCTCTACAGCAATATGCTCACGATAGCTGGTGAAGAGATATTCTAAGAAACTTATTTTCCCAACCTTGTCGTAGACAGCACGAGAATCTCTCTTCATCCAAGAATGACATCTCACTGCTATGTATCTCTGCCAGGGATCACGTGATACAAGCAATCTCATGTTCATGAAGCCCACTGCGATAGGGATGGGAGGAAACTTGACAGAAAGGCGTTTTCGAGAGCAAAAGAGAGCACATTTTCAACAGCGAAGCACTATTTGGCAAGGCATACTTGTGACTCTGTTCTTGTTACATACCCTGTAAGCTATATCCAACAAAATCTTCCCTTCACCCTGGGCCCAACTATGATCCAGATGAGAGTTCTGAGCACGGTTTTATCCTTTTCAGTTGCCCCCGGCCCAGAACCTGCCCTGCAAGCTGCACTAAAGAGCTTACTGGCTCAAAAAGTACCATTGAAAATGTTGGACAAGACTTCGGCATCACTACATAAATCAATTTTTATCACCTGTACTTACTGCTTGAAAAGCTTTGCAGCCACACTGATCTGGCAAAAAGCCACGGTCACTGGAAGGCTGACGTACATGACAAGGTGTACTCCCTTCCTAACTGTCAAGCGTTGGTAGCTACAGCTGGTTGTGCAGCTGGTGGGCACCACTCACGCTACTGGCTTCCCAGAGGCGAACTGCAACCGGATGTCCAACTGATTGGGTTGGTACTTGGTAAGATCTTTGAACTGCCCGATGGCTCGATGGTAGACTGCCTAGAAATGGGAAGGTTCTTGGATGATTTTAAAACGAAGTCAGCAAAGAGTGATCCTGCCTTGAAATATCTCCCAAGCATGAAAAATACTGTGGAGCTTTTGCGCATTTTCAGTACTTCATTCCTCCAGGTACAAAATTCAATATGTCTCCATGCTCACAGTGATTGAGAAATAGGAATTTCCTGTCATCATTTGTGTACAAAAGTCTAGTGTGTGGCTCTGTGTATGCACGCAGCCATCAATGACCTCGGAACTTGAAATGCGAAGAACTCATACAGATTGCATCAGTACAGGATGTTCCACTCTTATTAGTCGCCTTGCAGCGCATGCAAACAACTGAAAGCCCAACAAAGGACATTAACTCACTTGATCAGCTTCGCATTTCACACTGGATCACATGCTGTTTCGAATTTTTAAGCAAGATGAAGGATCCGTCAAGCGATGGGTTCACACTTGAGCAGCAAGCTTTGTGGTTAGCTTGGTCAAACCTTCAGATCTTATATGTACGGGAGAGGGAGAGGAGTGACTACCGGGGGCAAGCCCCTTCTGATCCCTTGCTCCTGACCAATCTGGCAGAGCGGTATGGTCTTGCTTTTGCCTATGATACTTCTTGCTGTGTACTCAGTTCACTTAAAGCTTTTGTAAAGGCTGAGTGAGACAATTATCACACTTTACGATGGTCGAGCATCATCAATCTCAAGTATCTTGGGGTCAAATGGAGTTGATCTTGCTCTTGTAAACAGTGGGAGGGCATGTGAAAGTACAGAGATGGACCCTCTCACTCAATTCTATCATGTAGATGATGTACACACCAGAAGTGAAGCATGCCAGGTGTGGAACTGCATTCTAGCTACCTGATTCCTGAAACTATTTTTACTGCAACAAGGCCAGTCTTAGTCCTGTAGGGGCCTCTATGAGCCGATACAGCCTAGATAAACCAGTCTGATAGCCGTTCACAGTTCATCGTTCAATTACAATGATTTGCAATCTTGTGTAATTGGATGGTTTCTTTATTTGCAGTGCTGCAGGATGTGGCCAAAAAGAATATGCTCCATTCCAGTGAGGAAAACCTTCTATCAAAGACAGCTGAACAGCTTGTTGCAGACATAGAGTCATGTCTGCTGGAAGTGAATAATATAGTTGACAAATTGGAGGTACGTACTACCTTGGCCGTGTATACCTTTTGGTAGACAACTCCAACTTCTGTCCTCGTGAATCAATTGTTTGCGAAATCGCTTATGATCAGCAGTGTAAGCGCAGATATGGTACAAGTATGTTTGCTTGCACTACAGTTAATGATGTAATGTCTGTCATGAGCAATTAGTATTTATTGTCAGGCTTGCCCTATAGCATGCGGGTGACTCCCGTAACTGGGGCTCAACAACCTCACCTACTGATGATTGGAATAAATGGGAAAGAAGAACATCTACTCTTCAAGCTCTTGCCAGAACAGCCCGTAAGATGGGTGTCTGCTTCCAAGAAAGCTTGCAAGATTTGCACGCGCATGCTGTAGCAGCTCACAATGATGACGGCGACCATGCAATTATGCTGCTAAACAATGTAACCATCAACCAGATACGAAAGTTAAAGGTATGGCACCCTCTTATCTGCTTGGCACAGAAAGTCGAATCAGTTAAGTACACGAGCTTAATTGATTGCTCTGTCTCATATACCTACAAAGTATAAGCAGTGCAAGTATTATATTACAAGCAGTAGTACCAACCCAAATCAGGACTCATCAGTGCCCAAGTGGATTATGTCAAAAGAAACCGAGTGACTGTCAGAACTTAGGGTTGGACTCTGATCATGATTGTTAGAGTTCTGGGGCTCCCTACATCCAGAAGACAGCTGCGCTGTAATATATGCACAGCCGTTATCCATTGATACTATTGTTAGATGATGTATCCCTGGTCGAATTTCTGGTTGGATGGCTTTTTTCATATGGGAGGTGTATGGGTTATCATCATCTCTTGCTCTCGATTTCTGTCATAGTTAGGGTAGTAGATAATGCAACACAGACTGTGCCAAGCATGCATTGGGTAAATGCAGGAGAATCAAACAGTCAGTGAGCTTCTGGGTACAGTCATTAAGATGCAATCTGCGACAATATCGCGCACTGACAGAGCTGTTGCAATGATAGCTCAGAACTCTGTCAGAAGTCCGTCTTGTGTGGCACAGCATGCGCCATCAACAATTCAGGACCCAGACCATAATAGTGGATCTATGTATGAGAAGGGTTTGGGGGCCTGTCAACTCAACAGAAGAAAAGCACAGAATGGAGATGCACTGAGCTCGGATCTATTTCATACATCTGCCAACAAGGAGCATTCATTGATTAACCAAGAAACATCTCTCCTCAGTGGCCTATTGGCATGCCACAGTTCTCATAGACTGAAGTCACTCACACCTGATGCACAAATCGAGCAAGTAGTGTGGGTGCGACTTCAATTTCTATCGACACGGCTCTTCCTATGTCTGTGCAGATTTGATACTGTTCGATGTAATCACTCTCCACAAGCACTGTGCTCACGCAGTTCTAGTATGCAGAGAGGTCGTTTAATGGAATGAAATGCTTTGGGGACAAGATATTACATCGTACTAATTCCATGCGCGAATGTACCAAGTCATATTCAAGACAGAAGTAACCGAGTATACATAACTAACTGTGGACTGCGCTTACCTATCTTCCTGACACCAATACCCTATCCTTAAGGGGTGTCATCTACATTAGGTGGAACTTTTCATCACAAGTATTGTGTACGAGCGGGTTCTGAGACCAAATAAATATATAAGTGAGTGCAAACATATGCATTTTTACCAGCATCATCTCTTTGCTAACTGAGTAAGACTCTCCAAAACTTGCTGTACCAACGATTGTAGGGTATCTTATAATGATGTTGTAAGCAGTGGCCAGCATGCAGACGGCATTATGGGTATATGATCATGGGACAACATCATCCCAACCACAGCAACGTGTTCATGGTCAGTATTTCTCACCACTCGGTCTTGGTGATTTTGGGGATGCGTTCGCAAGTTACTTGACACATGCTGGATTATTTAGAGAGGTGGAGCAGACGGCAGCATACAAAAATGCTAAAAACACAGCAGGGAAGTTGCACCTTCTTCCCACTGGTGAATCGGAATTCCGGCAGGGAAGAACTGCTTCAGCTAAGTCATCAGGTACTTCATGTAAAAGTCAGAAGGCAAACAAAAGAGATCAGGTTCAACAGTGGCGTATAATTTTCCTGGAGATCATAGCTTTCGCCGCATGTATGAAGCTTGGTAAAGCTCCTCTTGGCGCATACTTAATTGATGATTCTGGAGACAGTTCAGAGCCCAAACCTACCACATGGACGTGGGAATACTGGCATGAGCTGCCAGACCCTGATGATATTCCTTCTGTAGCAAGATTTTGGGCTTCACTGTTCACTCCTATTTCAGCGTCTACAGAATCCAACCGTCACAGTTGGATCTCTCATGCATCTGCGTTACTCAGAGGCCGTCCGAGTACGACTCTTGGGGTATCTTTGCCATCCCCGCATGAATCTGTGCGTGTGTGCCATATCTCCAATGGCAGACACAAGTACAAGCCGGAGGAGACAGATGCCAAGCTACCTGCCCCTCCAGGCCTAGGAGAGCTTTTTCCACCACTTTGGGGTTGCACAGTACCAAAGCAATTAGAAGCTTATGAAGAAAGACTGCATGTTTCTGAACCAATTGCTTATTCACTCTGCACTGTGAAATCTCGTGCTGCCCTTCCTGCCAGGACTGTATCAGACAGTCCTCAGCCTTTATCTGCTCAGCACACCCAGCAGGACCTTCCAGGCCACACTGGTACCATCAGCTGCAGCCAACCTGAGCCCTCTGATGAGCCTGCTAACGTACCTACAATACATCGTATGACAGCCCGCCAACTCTCCACCACTAATTCAGAGGAAGTGATACCGTCTTCCCAAGCTGAGGATGCGGCTGAATTGCAAGCAGATTGTCCTGGCACAACACTCAACC
This sequence comes from Smithsoniella earleae, assembly GCA_032356285.1. NCBI lineage: Eukaryota > Viridiplantae > Chlorophyta > Ulvophyceae > Smithsoniella > Smithsoniella earleae. The sequence continues at coordinate 12,205 of JAULKQ010003724.1, forward strand.
ACACTCAATCAAATATGCATAGTCAACATCACAATTCCCACAAGATGACACATGCAGAGGAGCTTCAGAATTGTCCACCGTTAACTACTTCGGGGACTAAAACGCATGCCTGCGACCATAACAATGTACCTGCAGTGGTGTCTGGCACCATGTGCATCGATCTGTCCTCGTCCATAGTGCATCCAGCCGAACATTTTGATATTGAGCTGCAGGACACTTTGTCACCATGTGTTGCGGTCGCAGCCAAGGGCTCTGATACATTCCAATATCTCAAACAAGGTCTCACAAGGCTGGTAAAGATGTCTCAGGAAAGTGATATTCGAATAGCGTTGGCTGCTCTGAGATCGGTGTGCACTCTCCCAAAGTTATGCACACTCTTGAATATGAGTTCATACTTCGAATGCAGCTCCTTGTTTATGCAAACCCAATAAAGAGAGGTCCTAATCCAACATTTTCGTATCAAGCAGACAACTGGTACTTGTTCAGGTGATTTCATGGTGCACAAGCCATGGGAGTGTTCCTCACAAGCCGTTCAAATGGAAACCATTGAATCTCACATCTTGCAAAAGGTTCAATAATCCATCACACCAGAGGCTCTTGAATATGAATCCGTTAATTGCCCATGCATTTGCTGACATGGTTGCAGCCATGTTTAAGTCCACAAAAAAAGAGCAGTGGCACAATCTAATAGACACAGGGACAAGCTGTCCCCCTCATGAATTGTTCAGAAGAATCTTTAAGAACTCGCAAAGTAAGTTCAAAGGCTTTGTGCAAGACTGGGCATGCACCCTGTTCAATGTGCGGCTTCTTATTTACTTGATATATGGTTCCCAGTGCGACTGGTAAGATTGGTGAGGTGATGTTTTCATGGACATTCTTCGTTTATATCTTGTGGGCATTTTATGAGGTTGCTCATGCAGGTCCTATATTTTCTATGTTGCTGGGAGACTAACCAACCACCTCTGAATGTCAAGGCTTCTCAACCCTGGAATTGGAGATGGTTTACACAATTTGAACCCACAATTCTCAATGCAGCAATCATATGGGGCAACATTTTGCACACTCATCATAAGCCCTGGGGACAGTTCATAAAAGGTTCAGACGATAAGAGGGCTTATCGTCCTGTTGCAAGTTTATCCAGTATTCAGTTCTATTCTCTCCCTTCAAACGCACCAGACCCCAGTTGCACCAGTGAAGACCACTCAAAAAGTGTAGATATCTCACAAGATCCTGCCTGTGCCTCTGCGGGTGTAAAGCGAGCTAGACAGGCACCACAAGAAGACCCACCAGCTCATGCATGCCAAGATGCAAAATTCTTGAAGCGAGATGTGACAAAAGAGCCCCAGCAACATGATGCTGATGCCCTAGAAACAACGCGCAATGTCCGAAAAATCTGGACAAACAAGCTTGAAGATGAGTACATCACAAAAGTTCTAGGCTGCCAAGATGTGTTAGTGCACCCGAGAACAAAGTGGACTTTGGACCCTGCCAAGCTGAAGACTATGATATCACCATCATGGATCCACAGTGATTGCATCAATATGTATATGTCTCTTCTCCAGGTGCTCAGCCTATATCTTCAAGCTTTTCTTGCCTTGAATAGTTACTTTTTCCATTTCTGCATTGAAAGTTTTTATTTGATACAGTTCTATTCCTTATGATGACAAATATCTTTCATCTGTGAAATTGTAGGATAGGGATTTAAGAGGGAGGCAGCTCACCCAACACATTCGTAGATGTAAATTTATGAACAGCTTCTTTGTTACTAACCTGTGCTTGACGTCACAAGGGTACAACTTCAAAAGCATACAATCTTGGATTCGGGGAAGTGAGCTGTTTGGACTTACATCTCAGCACGATGAGCATTTTGCATCCTGTGCCTTCAACCACCAATGGGATAAAGTGGTTTTCCCCATAAATATAAGTAACCAGCACTGGGTACGCCTCACATATTTCGTGGCACAACTTGAGTTCATGGACAGTGTTGCCTGCCTTTAAGAGTGTTGTAATTACATGTACAGTGGGTTGTTGAACGGCTATAGCAAGGATGGTGCTGTAATTTTATTCATTTTACATGATACGACTTTATCCAGGTGTGTGCTGTGGTGGACCTGGACACCAGGGAAATTGTGTACTATGACTCATATCATGGACAGCTAGCAAGTGTGCAGCCAAGCCAAATTCTAACGTCACTGCAACAGTGGCTGGAGGACATGTATAGATTCACATTTCAAACGCAATCGATACCATCTGAATACAAGGTACTAGTCCTTCGACTCTCATTGATACTCGTACTTCAGTACCTGTAAACTTACATGTGAACTTACATAATCGAACTAGTCACAGTTGGCATCTGTGCAGGCAACAGCATGGAAAATAAAGGTGGACTATGCAGGAACACCACAGCAACACAATGGTCATGACTGCGGAGCATTCGTGATGCTTATCTGCAATTACATAGGTTTAGATATGGTTTTAGACTTTGATGCAGCGGATATCACGAGCTTTCACAGAAAAATGTGTGCCTTAGAGTTAGCTCGAATGTGGATTCCAGGCTCGAATGTGGAGGCTTTTGCACCAGCAGGTTCTGTTCATTTCGACATGGAGCCAAATTACTCTTGCATCAAGTAATGTGCACCTGCGTTTGAAAATGCACCTCCGTTTGAAAATGATCGGGAGGATACCGTAGAAACTCGAATCATACCTCCAATCTTCTAGGACAGTCAACTACACTGTAGAAGTTTCTTATTTGCAGACTTGATGCAAAATGGCCCTCACCGGGACAGCACAATGTAGTTTGAATTAGACACTTCAAGGGGATGCTGATGACGGATGCCTACCTCCTATTCCAATAACATGTTTTAAGGGATGTTGTAAAACCTGAGAGGGCTTGAATAAAGAAAAGGTGGTCATTAAGAAAATCATGCGGTTGAACAGCGAGGGTTGTTTCAATAAATGGAAGCTTTGTGAGTTTCGTCCCGACTTTGAGACATCACAACTGAATCTTTTCGGGACAGTTTTCATCGACTGTGGAACAACCTCGCATCAAATAAGAGCCGATTGCTCGTTCAGATTTCATAATGAGCATAAGGGACACTCGTCAAGTGGTCAACGGTTCGGGACGGACACTGGCGCAAAATTCTGAATTATTGCCCTTCTCGTTTTACCACCAGACCCGTATCTTCAACGCATCAGAACTGTTTCCCTTCCGTCCCCTTCGAAGATGAAACCTACAGATACAAACCTATAGCTGGATCTTGGTAGCTTAGTTCACTGAAAGTGGTCCTCACTTTGCTACTTTGCTACTTTGCTACTTTGCTACTTTGCTGCATAATAAACCTAGTCTTTCATTGCGCATCCAACACAAGGTTATCCAAAGCACCGAGCTCTCAGTTTTTCAGAAGGAGACCGTTACACCTCAGCCGAAAAACATGTTCTTGGGCTTTGGTTTCCTTGTTTTGCGATATGTGCAGTCGAACTTGGAAATATCTGTCTACCCGTTTTATTGTAGAATATTGCCTCAAATTGGCAATTGATTTCAAGCTTTATTTTGAGTTGATAGTCTCAACATGTCTCGTCAGTGGGTACCGAGAAGACATGAATTCTCCTCT
>JAULKQ010003735.1:0-15815 GCA_032356285.1 Smithsoniella earleae
AATGCCGAATGTTAATCCGCTGGCATGCTTCAGCTGCCTCCCAAGTATTGCCTGGGAAAAGGCGACGAGTAACACCAAGGCTAAAAGCGCCACTTGTCCTCTTCGGGGGTACATGGCAACGGTTTTGTTGAACTGCAAAAAAAAAGTGCTCCGATTATCTCAATCTGTACGCATCTGAAGTTCCTGGACGGTAAACATGTCATCGTTCGCAGTACACGATTGGGAAGGTAATAGGTTATGATGTTGCAATTTCTGGCATTTGATGAATACATCAAGTCCAAACGTACCGGTTCAAGGCCTCCGACAATATTTTGACAGTGTGACGAGCTTGCCATTATGCGTAAGGAGTCGCTTCGAAGGCAACTTAAATACACCCGCGGTAGCAACTTGTACACTAGCGTATGAGTAAAAATATCGAGGATCGCAAATTTATATCATTATATGGGGAAACTCCGAGCTGTAGTGCAGAACGTATCCTCACCGGGACCTCCACGGCACCTTTTTCAACAGCAACTCCCAGGCTCTAGTAGTAATTTCGAGCAGTATAGTATAGAGTATTTATTTTGTATTTTCTTTTATCTCAAAATTCAGTGGTTAGATAGGCCAATGTAGGAAACGGTTCAGAAAGCGTTCATACACGGAAAAGAACTTACATATCACAACAAGTTTAGATAATACTCTGAAATATGCACATGTGAACGTACCTAGGATGTATTTTCATGCGGTACCAGGAACTCACAGAAATTTATTGACAAGAAGTAGGTGTGATGTCACTCTAACTCACGCTTAGGTGAGAATGTTACAGGAACGCGTACGAACGGTCAAGTGTTGGGAACAAGGGCCAAATGAATGCATCACTTTGATTGACTTAGATAACTCGGTAAGTCCTGATTCTACCTCAGAAGACGTCGATTTATGTTACGTAGCATGTGGAAATCGAGAACACCATGTGAGCACCCATACCCGTGGAGGTGGTTACAGGCACCAAAGCTGGGAGTTAACTTGAGAGTGTTGCAGATGGGAAGGTTTCAGTTGTTGGCTAGCCAATGGACAAAATCAAGGTCTGGAGAGTTTCTATTTACCTGTTCCAATAGCTACTCTGTGAAGTTCGTGAAAATCAACATCGTCAAGCCACCAGAGCCCCGAGGTAGCTGCTCCCAACGCAATGGAGCCCAAGGCGTTCCAGCAAAAACATATCAGAGCTCGCTTTACTGAAGTTTTCGTTTGTCATCATCGCAGTCGTACAAGTTTCAGCTCACAATGACCATTCACTCAGAGATAACTGAGTTGACATTAAATATAAACTGTCATGATTTAATTGAAGATACATACGCCAAAGAGGGGAGGGTTTTCTGAGTATTGTGTCTATCTCCTTAAGTATTTTGCCTTAGATAGTGTCAAGCCGTTATCCCTGGAGGGTACAACGTACGTGATCACGCCGCAGCAGCATTATCCAATCGTCTGTCAATCCGAGGTACAGGTTGTTGCTGCTTGCAAAATCGATCAGCCACAAGGACATTGCCAACTTGTAACAACATTTCTCCTTTCATTACATTACCTTCATTAGCGTAATCCAAGGTCCCAACTATTACGATTTTGTAACAGATCAGGGCCATGAACCCATCAGGGTCGTGTGACCAAGATGACGCATGTACCGTTACGCTAAAAATTGTTTTGAAGAGTTATTTTGAAGGGTTCAAGCCTTATGAGCTGATACAATGACCAGCATTCAATCATTTGAAATAATGAAAAGATTTCAAACCACTCAGCTGTGCCGCTAAGAATCATCTGTCACGTGTCAACATGTTTCGTGTATGGATACCGCGGCGCTAGAGGTGGACTACCCAGGTGCATCTCTGAGACAGCGCTGACCCCGCTTACTCCGCACAGTTCCCAATGCAACATGAGAATAGCTCCGTGGTATGCTATAGTAGCAACTTCACCGTGAGGTGCAATATTAAGTATCCGCTTTGATTCAACGCTATGGCGAATACAGACTGTACTTATCTGAACCAGAGCTTGAGAAACAAGTTGTGTTAGATGCTCTAAAGGATGCAAGCAATCTAAAATGAGATGCCCATGAGACGCTGGTTAGGACATCTGTTGTTTACAAAATTAACAAAGCTGAGGATGGCACGATAGCTCGAGTCTCTTCAGAGCAGTGTACCACCCTTCTTCATAGTTATAATCACTCGCTCAGATCCGAGTCCGGGCCCTAAGCACGAGCTCATCCTACAGCACACGGCACAATGCGTATAAGCAGACCTCGCTATTCAAGCATTTTTTAAGAGCTAACTCCAACTTTACGAACTAGATTCCAGTGATTCTCATTCATACATCCACGGGGAGGTCGGGTAACCCGGAGATCAGTTTTCACTCTAAATGAAGCTGGTCGGTACCCAGTATGAACACTGCCTGCAAGCTTGCGTTCTTAATGTCTCCTTACATCCACGGGGAGTCCATATGCGTGAGTCACCTTCAAGGATTCCGGAGAAGTAGACTAGCTCGAGCTAGTAAGCAATTCGCGGCGTTCGCAAACCTGACAACTCCGTTGATGCCCGCGGGATTCCTCAAGCAGGCTCAGGATTCTGCTGTAATCACATGCTGCCACTAATGCATCCTGTTGACTTGAACTTGTTTTCATATCAGCAATATGAATGTGGCACGGATCACGTGAGCAAAGTTGGCAACATGGCGTTGATCAAAACTGTCAATTCGTATGGAAATAATGTCCTCCCCATGGACGGAGCCTCGCTCCCTTACCTAGATTCCATGTGAAATCTTCCTAGTTGTCGTGTTAATGCTTTGCGTTTTTTGCTCTTGTAGGCCCCGTATTTGCCCATCTACGTAGTCTTTAATTCGAGTGCCTTATTTATCTTCAAGATCCTTGAAACTGATGTTCTCAGTGATGCCTTTCATGCCTCACATGCGCAAGCGACTCCGCGCCCTTGTTACAAATGCAATTAGAGCACGTGCTGGCATCATACCAGAGTACAGGCAGTTGACTCAACTGTACATGTCGACATTTTAATCACAAGAGGGGACATGTGCTCCTTGTTGGAAGCCACGCCCTATACTTCTCGCTAGTGATCCGACATATCGTTGAAACAAGTATCTATTGCCCTTGATGAGAGAGACACTAATCTCTTGATACATGAACCTCACAAACACTGCTTTTGACATGTTCCCTCTAGCGCACGCACATTCTGCAAGTTCCCAAATAAACCTATCAGCTGGTGCCCCTAACCTCCCATACGTCTCAACACTAAATGAAATGAACCTGTACTCCGCGCCCTTGTCGATGTAATGATGATGATGGAAATAATTTTCTCCTAGTAGCGATAAGGTTCACTCGTTTCAAATCAAAGCTACATGAACTTGAGATGTGAAAGAACAAACTAGGGTTTGTATTATCTATCCCCTTAGGCTCCCCAGTGGGATAGGCTCCAGCTGATGTATGTCATGCCCTTCTCAGGAGTGGTGCTCTTGCACATCCTTTCTGTTACAAATGCAACTAAAGCTAATGCTGGCATCATACCAGAGCACAGGCAGCTGACTGAACTGTAAATTTCTATTGATCAGTCACAAGAGGGGGCATGTGGCCCTTAAGCTTGTTGGAAGCCATACACAATACTTTACGCAAGTAACTCAACGTAGTGCTGAAGCATGTACCTATTACCCTTAACAAGAGATACAGTAATCTCTTCATACATGGACCCGGCAAACGCTGCTTTCGACATGTTCCCACTAGCATGAACATTCTGCAAGTTCTCAAATACCCCTGTCAACTGGTGCAACTTGTTCGCACGCCTTTCTCTCAGCTACATGTTCAACGACAAAATATTGGCCGTCATGTGGGTCTGAGCTCATGAACAGAATACAAAGCACATTCCACAAGTAAAATTTGTACACTGAATAGGGAAAGAGCGTCTCTGTGTGTGGACTGGTTCATAGGATTCAATTCTAAATGTACAACTGCACGATTGATGAGTTGATGGCATATTCTGCTTTGGATACTTCCGTAAAGTTAACGAGGATTGTCCTATGACTTCCGTAGATACGAATTACGGCAGGACAAACCTTTTGTAGGTGATGTCTTTTGACATAGACCTTGTAAGGAAAACAGGGAGGGGCCCTGCCGGCTGATGATCCCACACCCTCCAACTCTCTACACCACCAGGAGAAAGATGGCAACATTCCGAGGCAATCCACGCCACATCACTAGCCACACCTTTTTCATAACTGAAAATTTGTGTCAAAAACGCCATATAAATTGCATTGTAAAGCAGCGCATTTTACTTCTACTTTTAATTATGTGTGGAGAGGAATCAGCAATCAGGCAAACCTTCACCATTTTGTGACAGCATGCGATCCCTCTTCAGTTTGTTATGACAAGCACAAGACAAAAGCACGCGTCTTCCAATGGAACAACCTGATTGTTCTGTTCACTCCGAGTGACATCGCTTTACTAAGAAGAACTAGCAGGCAGTCTTCATGCTGTGTGTGGGCAAGCACAGCTCGGCCTCTCACTAACTGGCGCATGCTGCCTCCCTATGTTATGTCAGTACCTGCTGTGTCATGCCACGATTCATTAGTTTGGTTGGCTTGCAGCAGTACTTCAGGCTTTCAGCAGGTCCAGTAAGAACTAAAAGCGTTGGCAACACTGCGTTTCAAAGGATGGCCATAAACCCCCTGAAAGTACTAGCGGTACTCTTTTATTATTACTAACTATCTGAACGATTCTCTTGTTTCAAGATACTCGAACCCTGATGCTATTGTGGAGCCAGGCACTTGCTGGGCAGGGAGCAAGCTAGCTTGGGTATACACATGTGATTTTTTACTATATTTACACCATCAAAGTGCTTGATTCAGGACCCTCAGCTTGAGGTTACCACTTCAAGACATTATACACCATCAACTGGACTATGAACTGTTTCTATTAACAACGGAGTGTATTGTATTGTACTGCAGCAAACTGTCGATCAAACAGTTTTAAGTATTGGTTTGCCCATGGTTTATCCGGAAAGGTTACTGTGTTGCAGGTTTTAATGAAATGTAGTCAAGCTTGATTCGCGGCATCGGTTGTAATTGTTCTGCTGTCCAAAGTAAGGAGCAACAGAGGGCAGGAAGGCTATGTTCGCCTGAGAATCTTGGGTTGCTGATGGATGTACAGGCAGCATGGCACAACATGAATGAAATGTCATGTATTTCTTGCATCACACATTGTATGTTTCCCTTTCTACTGAGGTTTGCTAAGTTCGCAAAAGTGGGACTTTTTTTGTGCATTTACAGCTGCATGATGTACGTACGAGTAATTTGCTGGATTTTGGATGGCTTCGGCATCCTGAAACTTCATCACGTCTGTTACTCATTATGCAAACTACAACATGAAGGTCTGATTGGATCAAATTCTATAGTACCACATAGCTCACATGTACATTTGATCTATCATCAGCCTAAGAAGTGCAACGGATATGATGAAGTTGAATATGCCTGGTGTACTTCAAGCAACTGATTGGTCGACTACTTCAAGTATGACGGAAGATGAATGATTAATTTTCGATGACGCCTGGATGGCTAGGTCACGGACGATCAAAGCGAGTTGCCCAAATCTGTATCTTGCATCGCCCATACACCTTGCGTTCTCATTACTTATACTTCATATTATCATCGAAGTTTGCACGTTCTCTAGTACTCGAGTAATCATGTTGGGTTAAATTACAACTCGTGTCGTGCAACAGGCTTTGTATTCAAGCAAGTGTTTGAGGCTACATTATTCTTGTGTGGAGTAGAAACAGAGTGTCACATAAGGAAATCTGGCGATAGTCCCGCTGCAATCACACTTCATCACGATCCATGCTATTTGATTCAGCTTATGCTTCGTTGAGGTAAAAGCATTGTTCTGAGCGCGCGAAACACGCACTACAAGGTGGGTCGGAACAAGATTTGATTCAAAGTTGAATCAGGGACAGCTGACAGCCAAGGCTCTCCTTTCTTCTCAGCCTCTCAGACAGGATGAATGACTCTATAGCTCTCTTGAAGCAATATCTCCTGTCTCTAGCATATAGCTTTGCATGATTAGCATTCTTGAACCGTTTTAGCCGGTGTAGGCTGTCTTTCGCACTAACAACTACACTGCATGCAAACACAGAAGAAACTTCTGTTGCACCATCCGCTTTTCGCAACTGGCTTGCTCTCATTGGCATCACTCAAATAACTGTCCTGGGCTATTCCGAGCCAAGTTTACTGTAAGGACTACAACCGTCACGCTAACGAGAAGTATTGCGGTTGTAATCGGGTGTGTTCCGTTGTTCTTGCGCATTAGATTACCGCAGCTCAGATCAATTACCTCGGTCGAAACTATTAGTTGAAGTTATGAACAGCTGAGAATAGTGCTAGTAATACCATGTTAGTAGGAACTGTCAAGCATACATGCCTATTTGTCAAAGCTATTTCCTACGCTGTGTCCGTGCGCCACATAGATAGCGAACGCTCAAAGTTATAAACAGTGTCAAATTTAGAAGGGGAACTGTACAATGGCGGGTGCAAGGGATTTCGGTCCCTGAAAACACGGGGAGAAGTACCAGGATGTGAGCCTGTAGCATATTTTCCTGCCATCTGTGCTTCACCTATTCTAGACAAAGCACCGTAGTGTTGCTCCTTGTATGCATAGAAGTCACAAAAATGATTCAGAACTTCGCAAACCATCAGCATGCTATCAACGGACCCGCGAGCTGGGGCTCAGTATACAGCTTCCTTCCAAAAAATATGCGACCTTCTTCCAAGTGCGCTCCTCATAAGTAGACGAACACCAGCTTATTAAATATGTGTCTGAGTTGTTTGTATTGTGTAGAGAACCTGACAATGTGCAAGTGGACAAGCCGGAGAGGCGGAAAGACACAGAACAGGTGCGGAACAAGTTTTGGATTCCGAGGCAATCTGACGCGCGTTGAACAAAAAAAATCTAGCATACATTCAATTGTACCAGTACTGGTCAGTCATTCATCAGCTGGTAATCGATCCCGGGAGTAGAACGCCTTGTATTAGCGTACAACCATAAATGTGTGTAGGCTATGCGAGTTCTCACCAAGCACAAGAATCTACCTCTTCCAGGTGCAGCACCTGCTATTATTTTGCTATTATCCACTCCACGTCTAGTATTCACCAGCATGTCCAGAATAATTGCGGCATCCAAGTGCAGACATTCCAAAAACAAGCCCGTTCCCGAATGTCGTACCTGCGGCCTCAGGCACGGTACCGCAATCCACAACACAGCCATATCCATCTCTCCCTCCAAAACAAAGCTTTCACAGTTCCATGGGAACCCAGCCGCAGCCCCCTGCCCAGCCTCCCAGCAGGAGCGCCACACCTGCCACAGTGACCAGCTTCGCACAGGAGCTGGTGGCAGATCTTGAACTAGACTCAGAAGACGAAGAGCTAGATGCTGCGGCCGTCGCGATGCTCGATGCCGCTACAGCAGCGCAAGCAACCGACAGCTTAAGCAATCAAGCCACCACACAGCCTCCAATGCCACCAATCACAGCAACACCACCATATCGAGCCCCCCAACTCGCGCAGGTCACACAGCAGGGAAGCAGCCTACAATCGCAGCCGTACATGCCCAACAGGAGCTCAGGTCTGCTCCACTCACGCACACATACTCAATGAATACACCACCACAACAAGAACTAAAACAAAACACAGCAACAAGCTAACCTTGCTGAACTTTTTGTGCAGGTGCAATGGAGTCCATAAACTCTGCAAGCCAGGCTTTCTCGAACAGCAGAGTAGCTAGCTCTGTCTGCGCCCAGCCTCACGCGCCAGTGCCTTCGGGTGGGCATTATTCGTGGCCTGAAAACAGGTTGGCAGGTTCTGGGAACTTCCAGGGGCATGAGTACTCAACGCAGTCGGCACTTCTAACCCCGACTGCCAGCAGGCCGGTCTCTCTTTTACCTGCAAGGCCAGTATCAGCCCAGGACGACGTGCATGCAGCTTCAGAGCCCGCGAGGGGGGGGCAGTTTGATGCCCACTTTGATTGGACCAACAACCTGCGGCAGCTCAATCTGTGGCACTTCAAGAACTCCACTTTCAGGGGGTGCCAGGAGCAGGTACCGCACAGCTGTTTACCCCTCTAAACACCGACACACCTGAAGCGGGCAAGTGCGGGCACAGTGTTGCGTACTTGGATCACCTTTCGTGTCCCCCTGCCCCACACGATATGTAGATAGTACATTTTGAATGAATAGATGCATCTACAATAGCTCTCCGCTTGACAGGTGGGCCTACCAACTGTCAGAAGTTTGTTGAAAAAATTTCCAGCCTATGCAATGTCCAGACCCTGCACTACAATACGCCAAGCAGTGCACGTAACGACTCGAGAGAAATCTTACAGCGACAAGGACTGTATTTCTACAATTTGTTAGGAATCTGCTGCTTAAAGCGCATGAAGATGTTCCTGTGGCATCTGCCTGCCGAAAATGTTGACCATCAGCCCGAGCTTGCAGCTAAGTCCACCTCGACAACATCCAATTATTTGAACAAGTCCATTTTCAGACACAAGGAACGCATTCAGATCACTAGTGTGCGGTCAGAGGCACCATGTTTGGTTCCCGAAGCAGCCAAGTCCCCATCCAACTCGCTATGTGTGTCACGTGCGAAATTTCAACCACTACATCCGCACGTATGGAATGAAATGAAAGAGCTTACTGCCAACGAAGGAAAGTTCACAACGGAATATGAGAAGCTGTTTGACATCAAAGTAGGATCTCGCATACATTGATTTACGTGGGAGCATACAGAATCCAGCCGAGTAAGGCCCTGAGCTTCACTAGATAAGTAGGGAGACTTGTTATCTTACCATTTAAACATTTCAACTTCACTCTGCATGTGTTGAGCAGCCAGTCTGTCCTCACATCCATAGGAGCATGGGAACCACATTTTGTCGTATTTCACGCGGGGATTCTGAAAAAGTGTGGAAGGAAACACTCAACCCCAGCTGGGACAGCACGGACACTATTCTTACGAAGGACCCAGAAGGGGTAATTTTGAGCAAGCAAATGAAAATGAGCAAATATTTCACAGGGGGGATCCCCATGTCTATGTCAGACACTTGTTGGCCAGCAAGCTTGTGGCAGATAACCATTTTTTTTCAGCTCTGCGTTAGAGCCACTCTATAATGCACCCTAGACTTGAGAGAGATTCAGCTTCCCAACAGTGGGCCAAAATATCCAGTTCCAGAGGTTCGTTTTACGATGTGAGTTGTGCAAACCCCAAGTAGCAGAAGACAGCAAGCCTCCTCGTGTCCCCTCGTGTGCTCTACCACCTGTTTCGCTTGTCAGATTCAGCCCTCTATGGCCTCAGCATAGACCTGCCAAGTGTCACAAACATTGCCTCGCACTCGGCCCACATTCGAGGGCTCTAGGACACCTATCACATCTGAGGTGTCTGTTCTACAGGCCTGTGTCATTCGTTGTCTAGATTATTCTAATTTATTCGCAGCCTGGCAATGAGTGCAACACCAGTGACAGAGCAATTCCTGCCAAGACAAGCGTAAAGCATCTGTGGTGTCAGTGTAGATACATCTTGCCCTGTAGAACGCGCTTGAGATCCTGATGCCAGGTATGCATTTAACACCAAGTTTTCAATAATAGTGGTGTTATGGTCCTTGTCCATGATTGCAACATCTCTTCTTGAGGAGGCCTGCTAATACTCTCTAGCATGCCTCCTCACTACTCCTATAATTAGTACATGCAGTAGTGGGTTCTTGAGCCAAGTGCGAACTGTCCTGGGGTGCGTGTGGTTTTAAAAATGGGTTTTTATGGGCGTCCAGGTCATAAATGCTGCTCTGAGTGGGCGGGATGTCCTTGTGCTGATGCCGACGGGAGGGGGGAAGAGTAGATGCTACCAGCTGCCTGCAGTACTGCGGCCCGGAGTCACAGTGGTGATCACCCCGCTTGTATCGCTCCTTGCAGACCAGAAGCAGCACCTGGCAGAGGCGCACATCCTTGCAGCGTCGATGTCAGCAGCAGATGGGTGGGATGCCCAGCGCGCGGTGTATGACGACCTCAAGTCTGCCAGCCCCATGACTAAAGTCCTGTTCGTGACCCCGGAGAAAGTGTGCACCCGCATGAAGTATGCTTGCCGAATCGGGGTGGCTGGCGCCCCCAGTCGCCACCGAACTAGGCGCCGCCTGTTGAGTGAAAGAGTGTAGCATGCAGATCGCCAGCAGCGGCTTGATCATGGAGGCTCTGAAGGACCTCTTCGCGAGGGGCAAGTTCTCGCAGATCGTAGTTGACGAATGCCACTGCGTCAGCCAGTGGGGGCATGACTTCCGAGTGGACTATACGTACGATTTCCAATTCCAAGGCAACGCCCAAAACCTAGAGTATCATGCCTTCTGGGACAGATCAGTAGCCCGGAGATTCACTACTGTGGTCATCGCAACAGGTCAAAGGGTCCAGCTGCCCTGATGTACACCACAAATCAACGCTGAACTTGACCCTGCTTGTCTGCTCTTCTGTTTGATGTCTCCTTGCCTTTCATACTCCCCGAAAGCTGTCCAGTAGAAGATTTGACTTTTTTGCTGCAAGTAGGAATCACCAAGCTTGGTAGTGACCACACGAACTTCAACAGTGAGCCACCCGAAGCACACCCAGTACAATAAGCTCGAGCATTTCGCAGATTACTTCATCTCTCCGTATGTACCATGCAGCCTAGTCGAATCCCCTGATCAGCGATGCCAGGCGACTTTTCATTGAAACGGTTTGAAAGACACCAAATGTTGGTTCCACTCAATCGAATCCAGATAGGGGACAGCCCTGTGGCAAGAGCCCCAGCTACGACTTTGGTACGACATGCAGGAAGCTCCGAGTACTGAGGGACAAGTTCCCGAGCGTGCCCATCATGGCGCTGACTGCCACTGCCACAAAGCGAGTGTGCAATGACATCTGCCTCCAGCTCGGAATGGAGAGGCCCGTCACGTTTTCCGCATCGTTCAATCGGCCCAACCTGATCTATTCCGTCATAAAGAAGACCAGGACGGTCATTCCAGAGATGGCGGAGCGCATCGTCGAAAAGCACTCATCCCAGTTCAACGGCGTGGCGTCTGGTATTGTGTGCGGTGCCTCAGCTGAGTGTCACTAGTTGCTGTGTTGTGGGCTCCCCCCCCCTGACTCGTTACATGTGAGACTTGCAGGTACTGCCTCAGCAGAGCTGACTGCGAAACCGTAGCAAGAGAATTGAGCGTGCGTTCTGCTACTGGAAAGTGGTGTTGTGTTACCAGAATATCATTTGTTTGTTTGTTTCAGCGCGATTGTTTTGTGCAGGTGGAGTTGCAGCACCGGCTAGAAAGTATCGGCAAAGCCCCTCCCCGGGGGATCACTCTGGCCGACTACTACCATGCAGAGCGGCCTGACACAGAGCGCCAGGAAGTCCAGAACAACTGGATGAATGGAAAGACCCGTATTCTCGCAGCGACTGTGGCTTTCGGCATGGGGATTGACAAGCCTGACGTCCGCTGGGTGTACCACCATTCCCTTTCTAAGTCTCTTGAAGGTGCGGTGTTGGGGGTGCCTGTCTGGATTATCGCAGTCGTTGTAGTTGGTGGTCTGGTGGTTTTTTTCGGGGGCAGAGAGAGTGCGGTGTAGGGTATCATCAGGAGTCTGGTAGGGCCGGCCGAGATGGTAAGGAGGCGGATATTGTGCTTTTCTTTTCGTTGGGGGATGCGACGAAGGCTCGCACACTGATTGTGTCGGCCGCTGAGGGGGGCTCCGCGGCTGCCCGCCGGCAGCTGGACCACAACCAGAAGTCCCTGGAGGCGGTCATTCAGTATGCAATCAACGGAGACAATAAGTGCCGCCGCGTGCTGCTGATGGATCATTTCGGAGAGCACTTTGACTGCTCCCTGTGCAAAGGTGGGGGTCAACTGCGAGCCTTTGAATCGCCGCTAGCAAACATGCACTGTATCGGCCCCCGAGTGGCTTACCTGCCGTTGTGTGATGTTTCAAGTTGTTGTGCTCTGAACTGCCTTCAAGGGGGTGTCTCTAACATCGCCTATCCTATGAAAGGTTCGAATTGCAAAAGCTTGAGACACTCAGGACCACCATCAGGGCCGTGGGATACAAGCAGGTTTTTTTCAGAAAAAAAAAACCTCTTGAATCATGTTAACAGGCGTGGTAGAACTACAGATGTTGCCAGAAAACATGTTCAGTCATGTTCAGCAAGTCCACAGTCCTCTGTTCCACTGGGCTGTAAGGTTTGTAGCGAATGCTGTGACAAAATAGCAGTGGTTAGTTGCTGTGGCGAATCCCAGGTGGTAGAGGCCTGCCAGTTGTGTTCTTGAATGAAGCATCGAGAAGCTGGTCTCAGGTGGTAGCATGTGGTATCGCTTCTGCACGGTTGAATGCGACCAGGGGTTTGTGAGAGGTTTTCAGTTGTAACTGTGTGCTGCTGGTGGTGCAGGCACCTGTGATGCCTGCCATGGGGACAACGCTTCTCAGGACGCCACTGAAGTCACTAAGCAGGTCATCCAAGCGATAGAAGAGCTGAATGGGCGCAACGTCGTCAGGGATGTCCACGATGCTCTGAGCGTGCGGGCCAGCTTGGCTGTACCTTGCGTTTAGAGTGTTGTTCTGTGCGTTGGGGGACTGTGCTGATGCCGGGCGTCAATTTCATGGTTCAGTGGCGTTTGCAGAGGTATAAGCAGCAGTGTTCAGCAGGGAAGAGAGATAACCAGATGTCAAAGATCTTTGGGATGAAAAAATCCATAGAGAAGGGGGATTTCCAGTTTGATGGTTGGCCAAAGGACCATATCAGTAGCATCCTGTTAGGCTCTAAGGCGCAACTGGTGCAAGTGATGGGCCACAATGAATTGTGGGGTGCTGGGTGCTTCGGCAGGTTGCTGGTGGTCGGGGGAGCCCTTTTTGACAGGGTGGTGTATGCAGGAAGTGTTTTGGAATGCTGAAGAACTTGGGGTGGCGGAGGGATAAGGTGAAGGAGTTCCTGGAAGTGCTGATTTGTAAGGGGATTCTCGAGTCTGTTGAGCGGCGGCTTGAGAAGAAGCCGGATCAGAAGTTTGTGCCTGTCCAGCGCAGCATTCGGAAAGGCAGGAACGCCGAAGCTGTGCTGAGAGGGCACCAGTTCGTGTCGTTCCAGCATAAGGTGCGGGGCTTCAGCGTTGTGGTTTGCTCGCTGTTGGAGCCTTGTTAGGGCTGCCGCTCACCAGGGTGCGGGGTTTCAGGAACCAAAGGTCGACCGATCGTCGAAGAAGTCGCTCGAAACTCAGGATTACCCCTCCAGGCAAGTCCTGTCGGACTCCTCCCCCGAACTGGTGCAGGTTCCACGCCAGAACGCTAAGAAAAAGGTGAACGCAAGGCTTGCAGGTACTCTCTACACTTGTATAGTCAGTTTTTAGAGATGGCAGCTTGCTACACTGGGTTGGTGCTGCTTGCAGGCTCAGATACGGACGAGTTTGATGATGCCTCTGCCTGCACTCCCCTTGAAACACGCCAGCGTTCACTATTCTCTGCGATTAAAGGGAGGCGTGAACCCATGAGTGAGAAGGTGTGTGCACACTGTATTCAGACTAGCCGGTCCATACGTGTAAATCGAACCCGCGACCTTCTCTTCTATGAAGCAGGATAGTCCACTGATCTAGTCAACAACTTCCCTTTTGCGTACAGGAGAAGAAACTGAAGGAGTTTATCCATTATTGGCTCGGGGAGCTTGCAAAATGGCTCGACCAACAGCCGGACTTATTTCCTGCTCATTTTGCAGCAGGATACGGCTGCAAAGCTCTGAATATCAACGTCCGTGAAGATATCAGTCAGGTAGGTGAAGGAGCTGCCACGCTCTGAGCAGAATGATGCTTGTGGTGGGGGCGGTGTAGTTTCACCCATAGATTCGTTTCGCCTGTTATAGAACTGTCCAGAAGCGTGTAGGAGCTTTAGTTCACGCTCATTCACTTGACTGATGGTTCACAGAAATGTTACCATCATTTTAATAAGTTTCTCAGTAAAGAGGCCCTGTGTGGATCTATACCAAGTAGTTGGGCTGTGAAATTAACACTAGTTCAAGCCTTTCCTCCTAACAGTTGTTGCTGTCTGGCCGCTCAGATCGCTTGGCTTGTGCACTGCAGAACATCCCGACGTCCGATGAAGACCTCCTGCGGTGTGGTGTAGAAGCTACACGAGCAGCTTGGTACGCACTGAGTGATTATGTCGTCCCATTTTTACTGTTCTGTTCGTTGGTGAACGATTTCAAAGGCCAGCCCACAACTCCGAAAGCGGTATCGTATCTCACATGGGTGTTCCCTTGCCCAGTGCTCTCTGTTGGCACCGCATTTGCCAGCGGAAGCACGAGTCCATGAAAGATAGCGGTGGCTTGATGTGCAGGATAGCGCCGTATGTGCTTAAGACTATCCAGTTTGCTCAGATGCTGGATGTTGAGAAGCTTCAATGTGGCACACAGGAGCACGTGGCGGTTTTACCGTGTCTGTGGCAGGGATGCGGTATGTCACCCATTTGTGATCTTCTGTGCATGCTGCTTTGGATGGAACTTTTTCCCGTGTAATACAAAGCTTCCTAAGCAAACCTGGTTAGTTCATTACAGCTGTGCTTGACATTGCCTGTTGTCTGTCCCCTATGGAGATACGCGACCGAAAGTAAGTAGTATGCTTGAAAGTCCTGTATCTTTGGATTGGGTTTGTTGCGCAAATGTAGTCAACTGGTGTTGGAGCGTACGAGTATGGCTGCGCATTCCTTGTCTGTTGCGATCTGAAATGAACTTCTTGACTCCAAAGCTGCAGGCCTGTAATTGTGTGTAGTGCTTCGCTGCATTCAAGTGTAACTGTATGTTGGATTTGTGTCAATGTCAGATGGGAGTGGCTGAATGTGTAAGGCAACGGAAATCGTTTGTGAAGCGGCGTGCAGTGTCGGTGTCATAGATAATTCACTAAGTTGCTTTGAATACTCAAAATTGGTGAGCTTGTTAGTGTCTTTTGGAGCCCGGCTAATGTGTTTGAATGGCCACATGACCTTGTCTTCTGATAACAGTTGGTCTGAAATAAAGAGTAACGCAGATAAACCTCGTGTACAGCAACGGGCTAGTGCATATGTGATAGTAGGATGAGCTTTGATTGCTTTGCTAGTCGTCTAGGAAAAGTATGGAATCAACGTGGGAGGTAGCACTCTCCGCATGGTAGTTAGTTAGTTACCGGTGAAAGATGGGAGCTGTTGAAGAAGCGAGCTAGGGAGTTAGATAAAATTATTGCGAGGGATCCAGAGTCTCCTACCCTAATAGATTACTCAGCTCTGTATCATTGCCTCCGCACATCTGGCCCTCTTGGACTATAGTACAGAGCTCGCCATAGCTGTCTGGATAGTGAGGTTAGCAGAAAGAGGTGGCAAAAGAGGCCCAAAAAGAGCGAAAACGGGATGAGAAGCGCGAAAAAGAGGCCGAGAGAGCGCGGAGGAAGTATTATAGGCGTCAACAGGGGGCAGTGAGGGAACAGAAGATACAACAGAGAGCAGATGCGAAGCAAAACAGTGGCAGAAGTCCCGAAGTAGCAACTAAGAAGGAAAACGTAGCACCATGTGAAAGGATAGGTCGCACGAGCGGATGCGCACGCAACCTGAGTGCTGCAAGGATCGGCATGACCCAGCAGGAAGCGTCATTATCACCTAGACGCTAGTAGAAAAGCACGAGAACCTAGAAGTGATTTATGTTGGAATTTATCGCAAGTTTGCACGCCGAGCATTGCGAAATATAAATGCAAGCTGAGTGACAAATACAGTGTATATAACATCATTTGACTGTAC
>JAULKQ010003746.1:0-15814 GCA_032356285.1 Smithsoniella earleae
GTGGGCCGGAGTATGTCACCTCCCTTGTGAGTCACACAGACTCCTGAAGTCTTCTGCTATCTTGGACTACCCTGGTATTCCCAAGTTACAGTTATTCAGCTCTACACAGCTACAGCTTATCTATTCTACCCATTGGTTAACATTAGTGACAGGTAAATTCGCGAATTCAGCAGCAATCTGAGCGCTTGAACGTTATCAACTGTCATCCAACATCGAGAATTTTACACTATCTGAAGTGGATCCGCTGAGCATTCAACACTACTTGTCAGCAGTCGTCAAAGAAGCTCATCGAAAAGCCCAAGATGGTAGGAGGGAAAGAAGCAGGTGAGCGGTTCAACAGGAAATGAGCATATATTTCAAACTTGCAACGTTTCACTGCACAAACAAACTTTTGGGTGGATCACTTCATCTTCGCTCGTTTTGAAGAGGACATGATTGACGAAGTCGTGTTATTTCGGACGGACGTCCTTGATCCTTTGCATTTACCCCCCAGTGGTACCCAGTGGCTGCGGATTGAAGGGATTTCATCGCACTCGCACGTTCGTCTACTATGAAAAAAAAAGTTGGCAGGAAACATCTGACTCGCGCATTATGGTGCAGGCTGGTCGTATCAATCAAGAAACAAGAGAGTTGAGGTGGCAGCCTAGAGCTAACGATGATGTAGGCATGTGAGATAGTTTAATGCAGGCGTTGTTTCTGAATCTGGTGAGTTCTTTGGAACGAAGTGTGGCACTTAATGAACTGGGATCTGTAGCTTAGAACAAGGATGGGCTGCAGCGAGAGCTTCATTCCGGACTCGTTGTAGGCTTGGATCGGATGTACTAGCTTGTGGTACAAGCAGTTGTGACTTCAATGTGTAAGGAGATCGGTTCAAGGCCACTTGCAATCGGTAGCTGATCAGAGGTGTCCACTGTTGCTTTTCCCATCTTTCACTTTATATTGCGTTTCATTTCAGTCTACTGAACTGCTTGGTATCCATGAATTACTAGATGTTTTGCAGCATCCTGTTCTTTAGATTAGCGAGCAACTGCTTCGTCTCTAGCGTGATGAAGTTGCGTTCACTGCTTGAGCGTTCACTACTTTTTTATTGAAGGACTTCCAAGCTGTGTGACCGATCACCTTGCCGTGGATGTATAACATGAACGCTTCCTCTATAATCACGTTTTATGTGCTATTGCACGGTGAAGATGATGGCCAAGTCAATCTATGACCCCGTCAGCTCGTGCCCCGCAAAGTGAGCTAGCAGCCCCTGGCTCATGCGAGGCCAGGCCGCTACATGTGCATCCGGAAACATATCTTGCTAGTGACGACTCAGCTATATGATGTAACTAGTGCTTCGCATAGTGTTCCAGAGGACTGCCAATTTCAGTTTTTGCAATCACTTCCTCGTCGATAAATGGCCGAGGCATCAAGTACAGTAATTTGTGTACACAAACTACATGTGTGGCACTTGTCCACGTCGAACTTGTCATAGTTTTTGTCCTCAATGCTACACATTAGAAGTGGCATCTACATTTGTACATGCTCTGCACAGGAAGGTCAACTGAGGCAGTTCTCTCACCAGATGCATGCAACACTAGAAATACAGAGGCTCTGGGGCCATAAGACATCTTACTAGATCTTTCAAAAAGGTTGATGATATAAGCAATTGCATTTCATGATCAGGAGGAAGTAAAGGGCAGGCTTAACCGAGTGGATGGCTATCAAAAAATTCACTTTATCCCTTTTCAGTGCAAGAATTTGGGGGGTTTTGACCTCTGTGAGATTATCAGGGGGCACGACTGTTGTAGATAAATTGGCCGGAAATCCGAGGAAATCTATTGTAGTATATATGTAATGTGTAGCGATTGCGAGCAGAAGCGGGCTTGTATAGTGTAGTGGTTATCACCCCAGACTCTGAATCTGGTAACGTGGGTTCGACTCCCACTACGAGCTTCTTTTGATTATCTGCATTGAAAGGTTTTCAATAATTATTATTTTGATGTGCATGTCGACCTATCTACATATGGCGATCGCTCTGATCGCTAGCTTATGTCAGCTGATCTCGTTACATGATGGCACGAAGTACCCGAAACACGTGCTAGATGACGATGTTCAGATGTATGCTCCAGCTTGCTTCAATGGGTCCATATGTTAATTGTCTCCTTCTCTTAGTATTGTTGACACTGTGCCGTGGCCTTGATGCGTGACGTTTGTACGCTCTATACTGAGTTCGATAACCATTATTATTCATGAGTTGTATCATGCTCCACAAGGAGAGTTTTTGAACAGTGGGGATCTTCTCAAATGCTCATCACTCAAGCTTCCAACGATCAAGCTTATCTTCCATACAACGAATGAGTGCGGTTCTCGTTGCGTTGTCTCCAGGTACGGGAAGTCTACGTATGCCACAGTTTTTCTGAAAGGAAAACAGAGTTTTCAGCTGTGAGGAAAGATTAGTAATGCGAAGAGTATTGCATGGCATGGAATCATGCTACGAATCGAAGCTGAGACTTCACTAACATTACAGTCTCAGAGGAGAGAAGTTATAACAGCAATGCAGACCAACCCTTCACGCATAGGGCTGCTCTGCATCAGAAAGAACTGCAGATATTCATGGAGTATATAGTCCCAGCCCGATCCCTCCATCGATACTTTTCACAGTCAATTGCGACCTGGGAGGCCCGCAAAAATTTTGTGTGCTCAGCAGAGTTCGCAACCCCACTATTTCTAACATCATGACCGCAATATGGGTCTTTGCAGGGATAAGCACACTGCGTTATTGCGGCCTGACAGGTTACGCTTCGCATTTACACCTTCCGAATCATGCTTGGAAAAATCGAATTTCAACTGGTCATGACCAATGAGAGGCGCGCGCTCGCGAACATTTGTTATCAGTGTCTGAGTGCGGTTCAAGACATTTCCCAGAGAATATGTGAATGGGATCATTCACAAACTTGATGGGGGACAGAACTCCCAGGGTTGCACCTTGCCCGCACGAAAACACACGCGTGTACACGCAGAGAGGAGATACCGTCGCGATTTTCACATGTTCCAGCGCAAACTTGGAACGGTTTGACCTAATATCCCATGTCCTAGGAGTATAGTAAGTTGACTGAGGCACCAGGAAAATCTAAATTCACGTTGCCTCCCATACACCGCTAGCCTGACTCACGAAACATTTGAAAGTAGTTCCGATCTGGGACAGAACAATTCATTTAGTTACAGGGAGTTTCCAGGTGTCTCAGATATTGACATCCTAGCCTCCAGCAAAAGAAGGTGCATGACAGTCATAACCAAAATCAAACTGGCTCCTATGCACATTCAATACCACTCAGTTCACAATATGTACCTGGTCAACCTGTATGACCATTATGGCAAAATGTTCTACAGTGACAGGAGTTCCACAATGTTGGTATCCAGGTACAGATTTAGCAACATCATGCAAAGCTAAGCGCTGACAGCTAAAGAGGGGTTGGGCTACTTGGAGCATGCTTGCAGCATCACATCATTGACACTCACTTCTGGGATAAAGATGAACTCACGGGTCTTGGATATTGTTGAGAATACCAAACCAGGATACTCAATTATTCTTTGAATCTGATGTGATAACCTTGACAGCAGCAGCATTACAACTGTCCTAAGTCGGTAGAACATCTACAAAGCCACATGCAATCACTGTGACGAGTACACCATACACATATTTGAAATAATACACCATTCTAGCTGTCTTGGCCACATTTTGTTAGTTCAAGCTACCCACAACAGTTAATCAAATCAGTGTACTGCATGCAGCGTGCACTGACACTTAGTCATAAGAACCCGTGGCAGCGCAGACATTTCATGTACCAAAAACACGGAGTAGGGACAATATTCCACCACCTATGGCTCGAGCTAGGTTGTTCGCTGCGAAATGAAGTCGGAGGTGAGTCAACTACTTTTGTCGTCGATTCCCTGAGCTCTTTCGGCGTCCAGCCTTGCCGCCATTGCCGCGAGGTTTCAAGGAAGTATTCTGCAGCATGCTCAAGACTCCGACATCATCCATGCCGTGAGCGAGCTCTAGAGATGTCCCCATGCGGCTCTGGTGGACTGGAGCACCATCTGTGTCGTGAGACAGCATCCCCCACGAATCCAGCTCTGAGCTTGAAACCGAGGTGCTATACTGGCTGTTCAGCGCGTCTGCTAGTTCGTCGTAAGACAACGAATGTGCTGAGTCTGCCATCGACATGCTTCTTGCATCGAAGGACAGCGCTGAAGGCTCTCTGTATTGCTGCTGTGTAACCTTCACCTTCCCATTATCCTTGTCTAAGTTGCGAGCCTACAAGTCATAAATGAAAGTGAAACTGTAGTGACTTTCCGAGTTTTTGCGTATACTTCGTAGCAATCTGAGGCTGATACAGAGGGAATACTGCTTCACCATAGTGAGAGCGAACTAACAGGCTGACGGGATCAGACGCACGGTGACAAGTGGAACTTCATCTAGCAGAAATCTATCCACAGACTCTTCCGTATCATGCTCTATCCATGATTCTCTTGCGATCATCTCAATGACGGTAGGAAAAGTACTTGGTGCCGCTCTCTCCCGAACAGTCTTCTGACTATTCCTTGCACGAGCGGCTTCATCGCCCAAGGTGACGGGCCGGATGCCTCCTACCAGATCTGATAGCACTGGATTGTTCATGAGATTTTCTAAGTACTGCCCATGTGCAGTAGCTACAAGTGTGACCCCTCGCTCAGCGATCGTGCGGCACGCCAGCGCTTCCTCTTTGGTACCAATCTCGTCCACTATAATCACTTCAGGCATGTGATTTTCCACCGCCTCGATCTGCAAACCAGGATTTACTGTATAAATTAAACACTGAGTGGAAGACTTGCGGATACCTTTCTGCAACGAGAACAACTGAGTCGATTCCACAGTTCTTTGATTCACGAGGTACTTCGAAAGACATGGTTTAACAGTACACATAATTTGCGAGATTCACCCATTCACGACTAGCTTAAGCAATTGACCTAATTACCGGGTACTGACTCTGTGAAAAGTTAGTGAGGTGAGAAGCGCGGTGTCCTCCAAAAGCAAAACGTGTTCGAAGCAGTGTAAAAAGTTTTGGTCAAGCATATTGCCAAAGCGAATTGTTCCGCCTCCACTGAACACGACAGAGCGGCTTCTACGGAAACAGTGTGCGCTACTACAACTACATGTATAGATTGGCGGTGACAAGGATGCCTACGTGTCTTTCCCCGAGGAAACGGACTCAGTCACCTGCAGCTGGATGGAGGAACTTTCATAGTTCTTCAGATTTTTAATTAATCCACTGTAGTCTGTTGATGTAAAAGGAAATTTCTCCGCTGACGAGCTGCGTAAATGAGGAGTTGATGTCGTTAGCTGCAATGACAATAGCAACGTGTCGCAGGTCCAGAACTTTAAACATGGAAATAATTTATAGATTAAGAGGTAGTTTTAGATACTTACTCGGGTTGTAAGTTGTACTGAAGAGGCGCTTTATTCTCGGACTCTAAACAACTCCAGAGTCCTCCTATGGTCCTCGTCACGGAATTCTGTGGAAAGTGACTCGAAATACAGAGCAGACACGATACAGTCACAAGCAGAAGTAACAAGATTCTCCTCAAACGGGGATAATTATAGATATCGTTTCGCACCATAACTTCTGCTTGGTTTCTATGCCTGGCTACCTGCATGCGCCTGGATCCCCCAATCGCAGGATGCGGCACGTCCCCGTCTCCAGCTATTTCGTTTGAGGTATCAATAATGACTACTCTCCGTCTATACGTGTCAGAAAAAGTCCTAGCAATATCTCGGATGACCGTCGTTTTCCCAATTCCCGGAGGTCCCAGAAATAGGATTGAAGAGGTATCTGCACACAGATCGGACAATCTTGCGGATCCGAACAACCAGCATCTACATATTGGATCACAAAACTCAACTGAGAAAACTGCATCATTCAACGTTACCCGTTCAAACCAATACACCAGTGTTGATAAACACACCTTTTAGCAAATCGCTAACCATTTCTTGTGGGCCGCGCACTGTTCGTCCGATCCGGCATGTTAGGCCAATAATGTCTTCATTCCTGTTCCTTATTGCGCTGATACGATGCAAGGTGCCTTCGATTCCAGCTCGGTTATCAGGACCAAACTCACCAACTCGCGCAGCAGCGTATCTCAACTGCTCCCTAGTAACTTTGCTGTCAGATAGAATTTGAGTTTTGCTTTGAAATCTTGCGTATGGATTTCTTCCAAGGTCGAGGACAATTTCAAGTAAGTTTGGTCGGTCGTCATGCTTAGCCAGCTTTTCCCCAATGTCTCCAGGAAGTGTCTGCATCAATATATTCGACCCATAATATTCATCACAAAGAAATTCAGAAAATTGAAGTTCGCCAAAGTCTAACAGTGGACAGAACTTCCCTTTCAAAGCCACAGCACTGATGCGTACCTCAATTAAGGCTTCCAGATCATCGATCACTGGCTCAAAAACCTGAGTAGGCTTTGAAGTCTTCAATTCCGGTTCCAATAGCTCACTGTAGATCCGAGTTGATCTTACATGAAGATTGAAGTCTGCGCAAGTGCTTGGAATGCGGAGTCCGGGCACTTTAAGCTGCTTCCGTGAAGACGATGATGCGCAATCTGAACTACTACGAAATTTAAACATTTAAAATCGATCTTCAAGGGTTTGGAAGTAGTTCTACTGGGTGCACTTAGAAAAGATGCCACAACCGTCTTCGTTGCAGGTGTTATGCCGATCTACGAGAGCTGTAGCGATGGCTGCTGTCGATATCTAATGCGTTTCAACTCAGTTGTTGATCACCTGGTGCGGGTGGAAGCCCAGTAGATTGCTTATAAGTCTACGATTGAGCTACAGTATTCGCATGCTTTGCGTAGGCGATGAAGCATATTCCCTACTCGTCGAATGGTGGAGCACTCCTCGGTGAAATGCAACAAGCAATTGGCACAGAAATCGGAACCTCGATTTTTAGTTGAAACCCTCATGTTTTATGCCCCTCAACTGTCCAACACTGAACAGTCATCCCGCAGACAAAGCGCATGTGCTCGCTCGAATTATTGCGATAGATACGTATCTATAGTATCTATCACGTCCAAGCTCTGTCGCGTCGGTGCACCTGTCAAGTTCCGAGACGCTTATCTCAGTTAAACTAATATTTCTCAATATGTCCAATAGCAAACCGCACGCAGGCGCTCGAATAATTGTGGGCTTGCGTGGACAGGACGCGCTCGCGTATCTCAGGAAGCGTCTGTGTACCATAGCATACAACGTGCCAGATTCGTCTCAGAACGTTTTGTGCGAGAGTCACATATCAGACAATAATTTCACTCTGACAGACATGGTGACCTTGTTTCCGTCTTACCCGTTGAGTACTGAAGTGAAGGTACTTTTCTACTAGAATAATTTGCAGCTCTCATGGCACTCTCGACACAAGGTACTTTCATGAGAGTTATCGTATCATGTCGACCAAGCCATTGAAACTCATAGCACGCAGTGAATCTTGGCTATTTATCAGCAACGTTCATATTGAATTATTATTCTCAAATGCATTCACTACTGGAGTATTATCTCAGTGCAGTGAACATTGTGTCAAGCATACTGAAACGAAATACGCGCCACGGCACTCGCTGCAGATCATGAAAAAGCCAGCTAATGATACTTCGATTTCGATTGCTGTACACTCATTCGATAATCAAGTACCATCTAAAAATTCTGTTCTACAATGTATGCATTACAAGATGAATGAAGTCTTGAAGATCGCAACGTGGACAGGATCGTGGTCTGACTCACGCAGCATCGGATTCGCATCTGATTGGCTGCCTCTGTGGTTTATTCGTGGTACTGTACAGGAAGGAGCTGATTTCATTTCAAAGATGGAGAACATCGCTCAGTTGCGGATGTTCGAATAAAGACGTATCTGCGTGGTGTTTCCTCTACAGGACTAATGGCATACGGTTCACATGAATAGGTGAAAATTCGTTTCCGAGTTGCGCTCATTGTGATTTTCATGGGCATGCTCGATTATTGTGCCTACATGTCCGTGATCTTGTACAACTCGCACTATCACGATAAAACCGGGGCACGATTCTGGGAATCGGAGCCCGAATGCATCTGGTGTACGGAGACAGCATGTACGCTCACATGTTGCTCGTCGCTATAATGTCAATTACATGTAGTGTCGGAGACCCCACGGATACTAAGAACAGCGCATGATGTTCGTGCTCAAGCACGTTGATTCTTGCGCTCATCATGTTGCGCATCCGTTTGCTCTATGCGCCGCGATTATATGTGATAGTTCTCTTGATTGTTATGTATAACCTCTTTCTATTTCTGCGTGTGGTATGTGTGTGTGTGTGTGTGTGTGTCTGTGTGTCTGTTTCTGATGCGTACTTTGTTGTACTTTGTGCAGAGAGAGGGTGCTCTGCCAGCTAGCTGCTCAAGAGCCACTTCAACCTTCTGGTTCCAATACGATTTATATTTGAACGTTTCTTGCGCGTTGGGCCTGTGTTTCTCTAATAGCCTGCCTCATGGCCTCTGCCTGTTTGCGTTGGTCTTCTTTCTCAAGTCTACCTTGCTTCTGACTAGCACACGCCGAACCATCTAACATAGATTTCTAAACTATCTTTATAGTAGCTTATACAACCACGCTGCCACCAACATCCACGCGCACGATCCATGCCACGAGTGAAGCCTCGTGCACATAATATAGTGTAGAGTCAGGCCCCAGGCGAGGCAACAGTGCAAAACAAATCACAGTTTCTAATTTTAATTCCCTGGAAAGATGATTGTCTGCGATTAGGTAGTCAAGCTTCAGCGTTCGTTGCGAACAAAGCATCCACCTAGCTAGACCTGCGTACAGCGTCACCCTAGGTACATGCAGAAACGTTCACACCGGAATTTGGCTTAAGATTTGCAATTTAACCTCGGAATATTATACGCTGCTCAACTATACCAACTGGCGACCCCCAGAATCGTCATGCCTCCACCAGCGCACTAGCACGACGAAAACCCGCCACCAAACTCTCGTGTCTCGATCCTGCAAACCTGTCTTAACTTATGGTGATAGCATCGCAACAAAATGACCGCAGTACAATGTTATACATGCGACAGCGAACCGGTCAAACCAACGCTCATGTGCCATAAAAAGCGGCATCTCTCAGCTAACTACAAGCTCGGCACCCGCAGCCACCAGCAATTGAACACTGAAAAAAGACACCTTTTTGCTTTTGATTATCATATGTGCGACGAAGTTACCACAACGCATTTGAACAAGGCCACTGGCTCATGCGAGCGTGTTTCATCAATCGCCGTCTCCCTGTCCTTCCACATATCCTCACCAGCAGCGGCATCAAACAGCAGAAAACAAACCAAGCATTCCTTAGCGTGCTTGCGATCACCTGGCGCCAGTAAAGATCAGTACCAGCACAAGCGAGATGTGACGTCCACAACTACCCCATGCCAGGCCCGCCCAAAATGCCTCTTCTTTTCCACAACAAAACAATACTTTGAACGTAATTCGAACGAGAGCTGCGTAAATAGCGGGGGTAGCAAGCTGGCTATACACCTAGCGAACCATTTCATTTACGACAGTATCATCTGTGTACAAAGGGAAGCAATATCAAACAAGAGAGGGGACATCCAATTGGAATTGCTGTCAGGTATCAAGTTTTGTGCGCTTTTTGATCAAGGAGATTAGCTTGTCGTTGCTTAGAGGTAGTCAAGCTATCTCCCAGCGAGGAGCACACTGCTCAACTTTTGATTAAACGGGCACAATATTCAGGTCGAGTTAGCTGCATGTAGAGTGAGGATGTATCGGGTAATTCCTCAAGTACCACATCAGAGTCAAAAGAGTTCTGACCAGCCCTGCATGGATGGTGCAGAACTTTAATTTTTAAGGCTTCAGGATACAAGGAAATTTTGTTGCATTGACCAGTAGGCAGGTTGAGACATAGAAAGGAAAGAAAGAGGTTACAAATAACTCATCTCATAGGTACAGCTTGTGCCCGATACGAGATGACTTTCCCCTAGGCATGCGAGCATACTAAATTTGGTGTCATGGTTGGGTCGCTTGTGGCGATGCAGTAGGCAGTGAACGTTAGTTTAGCACGATTTTATGTGGCCATGAAGATGCACCCCCTTTTGTACCTAAATACTCGCGATATTCTCCTCAAACCAGTCTCATTTGCACTGTGTGGTGTGAGTATGAAATTGCATATCTTGGAACGGGTGCGAGGTGTGCCGCGCGAACTTCTTGTGGCTGTACGAGCATGCAGATGTGTTGTCAACGCTCAGAGCAGATCACAAATTCGAATTTCTACAGCTCCGGATTTAACACGTATGTGAATGTGATGCAGCGCTCCTTCGATGCCTCTTGCAGTAGTACAGAACGTCTCATTGCAACACTCATCAAAAGTGCGAATTAGACTGTCCAATTTATCAGAAATGACGAGTAATTGAGCGAGACTTACTAGAAGGACAAGCACTCTCAGCATTTTATTACTATCTACGGCGAGATACGAATGACATAGTGCTGAACTATCACTTGTGTCAACTGTACACGAAGCTTGCTATGGAATGTGCAAGCAGGTGGGAGACTGAACAAATTTTGATCGCCCAATCACACTCCTGAAATGTTGAAAAATGTACTTTTATCGAGCTGGACGGGAACGCGTCAAACCCAATCAGGTTTCATTGTCTACAGTGTTGTTAAATCGACAAGTAGGTAGATCGGGACCTGACCAGGAGAGAACGAACTTAAAGGTGACTCATCTCACAGAGCTTGCGTATATGGCATGTTGAGGCATGTACAGAAATGTACTCTCATAGCTAATCTTCCTGGCAGGGGATTCAGGCTCGTGCTTGAGCAGCAGCTTCTACTGCTAATTCTCTGCATGCTCTCACAAGGAGCTCTCCATTTGAAAAGTTTCATGTTGTTGCGCTACTATTGTCAAATCTCCCAATAACCGCATAGTTGGTGCCCCTAGCCTGCTGAAGGTTTCTAATGAATAAGGTATGAACTGGAACCCTTCGTAACCACCTTCCTGGTACTGTGTTGGAACAGAGCCAGACCCTATCGGCTTTAATTGTCTGAAGATCTCACGTTGTTGGTGATACAGCGTACTCTGGAGTGACCTCGCTCGCACTCTGAACAGTCACCTTGTATGGACCTCTAAGGGCTGCTGCTCTTCCTTGATGCTGGCAGGTGTTGGCTGTAGGATGAATAACTGACACATTTACTATTACCGTTCTGGAGTGGGCCATCAGCATGCCTCCTCTTGAACCTAGCTATGGAGGTGTACTGGGGTTGCTGTCTGCAACTAGCCTTCGAAGCGGCTCCATGGGACAGCGTACTCCTGCTCTGTGTATAACCCCGCATAGTGCGCAGACAAATGTATAATGCTGCTGCTCATTAGAGTACTTTCACCTGTCAAGCTGAAGGCAGCAAACAACCAGGTGAACGGAGGACAAGGACTCCGCTCATCTACATCGAATTAAGTGCAGCACATGTACAGCTGGAGCCTTTCTAAGTTAGATGCAGAAATTAAAAATAGTGTATGGTTCGGCCTATGAGCCACAGGAAGTTTTCCCAATTGAAGGTCGTGACGCAGCCCAGGTGAAACGGCCCGTAGTGCAGATCTTGGTGGTAGAAGCAAACATTCAAATGATAATTTTCAAGACTGAAGTGGAGAAAGGTTCCATGTGAACAACAATTGGACATGGGTTAGTCGATCCCAAGAGATGGGCAAATGCTGCATCAAAGGGCGCTCCGCCCTGCCTGGGGGAACAGGTTGAGTTTCCCGTACTGGGACAAGGCACCTGACAGCAGCGAAAACGAGCCTTTAGACACTGGCGGTGGCCCTGGAAAGAGTTCTCTGCTTTTTAACAGCCCAACGGCCCTGGAAACGAATGATTCGGTAGTATTGCCACCACATGTTGATGCAGCTACCATGGTTGACACCCTGTTGGGAGTTGAGAAACTTATGCAATGTCAAGCCTAATCGACTGTATATACATCATCCTTAGCCACCTGATGAGGTTGCTACAGGTGTGTGCAGTAGGGAGTAGCAGATTGTGTTTAGTCAAGAGGATCAGCGCAGGCAGGCATTGTCGTCCTGGTACTTAAAAAAAGGAAGAAAATGTTGATATCTTGGAATTGCACTTTGCTAGGCTCCTGGGGTATATAAGCAAAGCAAGCAGACAACACGACCTGATGTGAAAAAAGTGAGCTGTTATGC
This sequence comes from Smithsoniella earleae, assembly GCA_032356285.1. Lineage (NCBI taxonomy): Eukaryota > Viridiplantae > Chlorophyta > Ulvophyceae > Smithsoniella > Smithsoniella earleae. Next base: position 12,235 of record JAULKQ010003746.1, read on the forward strand.
AGGTTGTTGTTCATCACATCTGAGTGATTTCTTCTTTGATGAACTGTTGTTCATCAAAGAGCTTCAAGAAATTCTTCACACCCTAAGATGCATGACAAGCCGTATAGGATCAACCTCCAGAAGAGACCCTCTGTCATGACATAGATTCTAGAAGCTTTCTGCATGTGTTGATTGTTCTGTTACGATTGTTGTAGGAATGAAGGGTAATGATATACATGAATCTAAGCCAGGTATCTCATGACTGTGTCACTTGGACTGCAATCTGTCCCCACAATCAAAAGTAAACAGCCTCAGTTCTTCCACATGGAAAGCATGCACTGAATACCTGCACAATGTAACAAATCCTCCAAAAGCGCCCACACGTGAGGATGGTTAGTCACTCACAACAAGTGTACATTCTGACGCTATTCAGACACTTTTGTCATATATCTACCTTTGGTAATCGTATTATTACACACAAGCCCAAGGGGTCATCTAAACACTCCTCACTCCTGACCCAGGCCCATCCTCTCCGGTCAACTCTGCTATTCAGCAAGTAATACCTGCTTCTGACAAGCCCTCAGGCTCTGCGGCAACCCTCTGAGATGACAACAAGAGGACTGATGCAAATCTTCACATCCCAGTAACCCACTTTATCCCCTTTTCAGTGGGGTAATTTAACCACAACCAGACAGCTCACGTAGCAGATAATGCAGCTACAGATTCAGGTTCCATATGTTGGCGCTTTATTATCTAGGGCTATAACTTGATGGCTTGTGCAAGGGAACCATTTTTATTATCAGGAAATAAGCACAGTCTTGTGTCATCACTGATGTAACACTGTCAAGGGAGAAGAGAGTAACGGCAGCCTGTCCAGCAGCTAGCAAACATTGGGAACATGCCAATTGAAGCAACTGCGGGCATACCTGTGCCAAAAGTTTTCGTTTCAGGATAGGGGAAATTCCAGAACTTCAATGACAGTGTTTGCACTTCCACAGGGTTCTAGATACTGTGATCGGCCACTTTCCTTTTCCGGCAAGCATTCCTTGCCGTAAACGTGCTTCAGTTGTGCTCGCCCAGTCCCAAAATAGCCTTGAACTTCCGGTGAACGAACCGGTTCTGGGCAATTCAAATTCCGACCCGTTCAGCAGCCGTCTTAAGGGTTAAACTCCCCTACAAGATGAAATAGGCTCATTACATTTTTGTACCACGTGCCAGGGTGATGGTTTTTCTGAGTCCTGGCTTCAAGCAACCTGTACAATGAAATAAACTCAGCCATCTCCCAGGTCATTCTCAGGGAGTACCAGTGGGCACACGAATTCTGTTGCCCTGTCCCGGAATTTCCGTGGCTGCAGCATACGACCTGGCACAGTATTCTGTCATTTGTAAGCACGACATTCTCGACAACAGTGCACTCGAGCGTTGGAGGTGGTCAACATTTGAGATCGGCACATCTTCTTGTGTTCTTGCTTGTCAGTGGTTTTTCTATGCGCAGATTTGTGAAATTTTGTTCTTCTATTCCAAGGTGTTGGCAGCACTCTGATGCATGTACCCATACATCGTGCACAGGGACCCACTGGTTGCTTAATTTGAATGGATCCAGGACCTGCTGGTCTTCAATTTAACGCTTCACGCACATTACAATAATCGTGGCATGTGTTAGCCACGTGCTTCTGGTCTTCTGGACCCTTTCACTCACATCCTGGCTGACACAACAGAGTCTGCTGTTGTGAGTGCCAAGAAAAGCTTCTTATGCAATTGCTGATACTCATAGCTATCTGTTGTGTAGTATGTGACATGAGATGCTGCACAACACTGGCAGATTCACTGTGCCAAAATCGGGATCAAACACATTCAGTACTTGCTGTGATTGAATCTTGAGTAGCTCAGCTATAGTCCAAGGGCTTGTGTATCCTGAAGGATATTGTACATGGCGTTCACAAATCATCAGTTCTCCTCCTCCTCCTCATGTTCATTTGTACACACAGCAAGAGTCACAGTGGCGATGTCTTCTACAACCTATTCTCCTGCATTCACACACCTTGCTCTTGCTCCTTGTACAACACCCAGGATGCTGCTGCCTTCCATCGAATTGGCTGGTTTCAAGCCTACGAGGGTATGGTGAAGTCCCTGTATCACTTTTTCGTGAAGAGATGTATGAATTTTTGAGTTCTAACGTGACTAGGATCTCGCAACCTTGCCACGACGCGCTGGAGAATATAGCCCGGAGCGCGATCCCTGAATTCTTCCCGTTGATAGCGTTTCTCTCGATTTACTTGAAGAATCAACCTCCAGGATCAGCTTGTGTCATGTTATTCTCGTGATTGTTCATCGTAGTGTTGCCACACCCCGCGTCCAGAGTTGCTGGACTTGTTCGGATTCGCAAGAGTGGAAATAGAGCATCAGAACATTTCAAAATGTGTCTTGAAACGAAATACATGGCTTTTATATTGCTGGAGCTGCTCACTTCTCACATACAGTATGAACAAGATGGCGTTTTACGTTGAGCGAGCACTCAACGAATACTGCGCATTTACTTGCACCCAGGGAAGATATTACGTTTCAAAGCAAAGAATGAGGGAAGTGTTGACGGCGCGGAATCGACATCCTTTGACAATTATGAATTTTGTATCTCTTTTTGAGACAGCAATCGACAGCTCATCAGCGTGCATAAGGGCGTTCATAAGGGAGTTCAGGGTTATCATAGAGCACGATGTTCCTTGGGAGATACCGCGGGTGCGCAGACTCAGGCTGGGCTGGGCGGGGACATGGCACACCGTTCTGAGTCAATGTAACAAGTGCAAGTCCAGTAACTCTGGACACGGGGTTGCGAAAGGTATATGATGCATGTCGATGGAAAATGATACTTAGATACTCAGTGTTAGTCTCTTCTTCTTGCAGCTTTATTGTCAACTTTCACCGTGGAATAGTGATGGGCGAGAATTAAACGCCCTGATGGTCCTTATGGAGTCGCACACAGTTCGACGCGGATCGGTCATGCTGCCTAGTGGCCACATTGCTTTGAGGGGTCTGAGCAATTACCTTGGATCATCCATGAATCGGTAGATCGAGCTCTGGACGGTCACCTAGCCATTGGTGCTTGTTGTCGCAAAAACATGTCGACTTTGCTCCATGTACGAGCGTGTTTCCGCAAACTTGGCCCAATGCTGAGCTGGTGGCATGGAATACACGCCATGGCTCCAACCGTGCTCACGGTCCTTGATGTCTCATAATTTACAACATTTTTCTTAATAGAAGACGAACATCAATTAGAGTCGTGGGAACAAACTTCCTCCGCGATGAACCCCTCGAAGACCGTTTGGAATTCAAGATTGCAGTGCTGAGTTCGTGGTTGAAAGAATAAAAGAAATCGTCACATTCCTCGACGACAATAATGAAAGCTTACAACAATCCAACACCATCTCTAACAAACATGGGCAAGCAAACGCGAAATCTTCAGATGGGTTGTAAGCGGAGCTTGTATAGAACTCAATTGCTGCAACTTCAACGTTTATCACAGCGCTTTCTGTTTCAAATCCATGCGCACAAATCCATTGTACGGTTGTGTCAGTACAGCTCCTGAGAATGTTCATGTACAAGT
>JAULKQ010003757.1:0-15809 GCA_032356285.1 Smithsoniella earleae
GGCGAAGCGCTCGCGAACGGCCGCTCCGTGAGCGATCGCGCGGGCGCCGACAAGATCATCCAGGACACGCTCGACGCCTTCGGACGGATCGACATCCTGATCAACAACGCGGGCATCCTGCGAGATCGCACGTTCAAGAAGATGACCCTCGACGACTTCCAACTCGTCGTCGACGTCCATCTGATGGGCAGCGTGAACTGCACGCGCGCCGCGTGGGATCACATGGTCAATCAGAAGTATGGTCGTATCGTCATGACGACGTCCTCGTCCGGCCTCTACGGGAACTTCGGCCAGTCCAACTACGGCGCAGCCAAGCTCGGGCTGGTTGGCTTCATGAACACGCTGAAGCTCGAAGGCGCGAAGTACAACGTAAAGGTCAACACCATCGCGCCGGTGGCGGCGACCCGGATGACGCAGGACATCATGCCCAAGGAAGCGCTCGAGGCACTTCGCCCCGAGCTCGTGACGCCGGCCGTCATGTACCTCGCTTCCGAAGAGGCGCCCGACGGTACGATCATCGAGGCCGGGGCCGGCTACTACAGCAAGGTCCACATCGTCGAGGGTCAGGGCATCCACCTTCCGGGCGAGGTTACGGTCGACGACATCGCGGCCAACTGGTCCAAGATCTCCGACATGAGCGAGGCCAAGCCCTACAACGCGGGTGGCGATCTCACGATGAAGATCTTCGGGATGCTCGGCGGCGGCACCTGATCGCAGCGATCCGTCCCCGGGTGCAGTCGCGGTACGGCACTCCACCGCCGTCCCGCGACTGCACTCGCACAGCCAAACTCTCGCGACGCTTGGCTCGTGCGTCGTGCACGCCTCGGCATGAGGCTTGCGTCTTTTCCGAACGTCCCGACGAATGGGCGCCGTGGGAGGGAACGACCGATGAGACTCAGCGAACGCTTCTGGCACTATGGCATGCTGGCCGGCACCGCGGTCACGATGGGCTACGAGAGACTCCGGTACGGCGTCTCGTTCGACCCCCGCGGCAGCGCCCACCGAGAGAACCCCTACCCCCAGTACCGGCGTCTGCGAGAGATCGACCCCTTCCACCGGAGCCCGCTCGTCCCGGGGTACGTCCTGACCCGCTACCAGGACGTCGTCGACGCGCTCGCCGACACGCGCCTCTCGAGCGACGAACGCCATTGGAAACGCTACGGGATGATCGCGAGTCGGCGCCGCAAGATGGGTTTGCCCGAGCCCTACACCGACGGCGGAACCGGAATGCTCCGCATCGACCCACCGGATCACACCCGACTGCGCAGCCTCGTGAGTCGCGCCTTCACCCCGCGCGCGATCGAACGGATGCGACCACGCGTCGAAGAACTCGCACAGCACTGGCTCGAGCGAGCGTCGGCAAAGGGCGAGATCGAGTTGGTATCCGACTTTGCCGCGCCGCTACCCGTGACCATCATTGCCGAAATGCTCGGCGTCCCCACCGAAGACCACGAACGGTTCCGTCACTGGTCTGACGAGGGCGTGCGCGTTCTCGGGTTCGGGAACGGTGACGATGTGCGGCGCAGCCTCATCGCACAGGCCGAGCTTCGCTCCTACCTCGAAGAGATCGTCGAGCAGCGTCGCCTGGACCCGCGCGACGATCTCTTGTCGGGCCTGATCGCCGCCGGCGAAGACGGCGATCGCCTGACACCCGGCGAACTCTTCGCCCAGACGATGCTGATCCTCGTCGCGGGCAATGAAACGACGACCAACCTCATCAGTCTCGGGATGCTCGCACTCCTGCGAAACCCCGAGCAGCTCGAGCGCCTCCGCGCCGACCCGGATCTGATCCCGAGCGCCGTGAACGAGTTCCTCCGCTACGACAGCCCGGTCCAGCTCACGTCTCGGATGGCGCCCACCGACCTCGAATTCAAAGGACACCGCGTGAACCAAGGAGACCAGCTCGTCCTGCTGCTCGCCGCCGCCAACCGGGACCCGGCGGTCTTTACCGATCCAGAGAGCCTCGACGTCGGCCGGAACGAGGAGCGCCCGCTCAGCTTCAGCCATGGAATTCACTACTGCCTCGGAGCACAGCTCGCTCGCCTCGAGGGTGAGATCGCCTTCCGCGCACTTCTCGAAACCTTCTCCGAGATCGAGCTCTCCTCCGACCGCCTCGAGTGGGGAGACAACACGATTCTCCGCGGGCCCAAGCGCCTACCGCTGCGGGTCCAACACCGAGCAACCCGCCGAGCAACCCGCCGCGTGTCCGCCGCGTGATCGTTTCCTACTCTTTCTGAGGCCCGTATTCGATGAGCTCGAACGTCGTACCAGGAGTCCCTTCGGCGTAGACGGTGCAATCCCCCCAGCTCTCGGGGATCTTCCATGAGACGTCCTCCTGGTAGTCGAGGCTCAAGGTGCGGCGGTCGCAGTCGATCACGAAGGCGTCGATCTTTCCCTCGAGCTTTCGTGCCCCCAGCTCCCGGCGAAAGGGTCGGTGATGCCACACGCCACCCTCGGCGGCCAACGCAGGCTCGAGCTTCGCGGGCACCGTGTACGACTTGTCGCTCTCCGAGAGATCGCGAATATCGGCGGCGGTCTTGCCGTGGACGACCATGGGCTTCGCCCCACCATCGATCGACTCGAACGTCGCGAACAGGGCGAGTGCCTCGCGATAACGACGCTGGTTCACATAGGCATGGAACTTCGCGCCGAGCGCATTGACCCTGTCGTCGCCTTCCAGGAATCGTCCACCGCCGATGGACGCACGCTCGATCGCCTGCGCGGCTGCTTCTTCGTTCTTCTTCTCGGCGGCGATGCGGTACCGCAGCATCTGCAGACGTGCTGCCTGCTTCAACGTAAGCGGGCCGTCGACTTCGAGCCCCTTCAGGAGACGTACGGCATCGTCATCTCCCTCGTTCTCGTCGAGGAGCCTCGTGGCCTCGTCGAGCTTGGCGTTCGTCTTCTCGTCGACGGGCGAGCCCACGGTGAACAGTTGGATCCCGCAGACGTCGGATTGCTCGACGGCGGCGCCATCCACCTGGGCCGAGCGGAACTTCCAGCCTCGGGATGCTTCGCGTCCCGCCTCGGCGAACTCCGTGTTGGGACTGACGTCGATCACGCGCGGATTCGCCGTCGTGCCGTCCGCCTTCACCGTAACGCACACCAGTGCCCAGCCCTCGATCCCCGCACCCGCTTGTTGCGCCGGTGGCTTCAACTCCGGAGCGTGCGTTCGCTTCGCCGGCTGGAACTCGGCCCGCACGGGCGTGGAAGCAAGGAGGAGCAGTGTCGAGACGGCGAGCAGGACGAATCGGGCGCGAAGGGGGAACCTCATCCCTCCCCGCTACTTTAGATCCCGCACCGGCTTCAAGAGGAGGAGACAGCAAACCCCGACGGCGCCCGAGGCCACTCCGTTTCCCAGCAACGTCGCCTGAGGGCCGAGCCAACGGGTCACCAACCCAGCCTGAAGGTACCCGATCGGCGCAGAGGCGAAGAAGGCGAGCGAGTACATGCTCATGACGCGTCCCATCATTCGCGGCTCGGTGTTCTCCTGCAACAACGCGATCACGTAGTTGATGAAGACCGCCGCGCCCGCGCCCCACACGACCAAGAGAGTCGCGGACAACAGGAGAGCCTCGCTGAAGGAGTAGAGGGCCAGGACGGTTCCCCCCGAGATCATCGAGAGACAAATGCCGAGGCCGCGGCGGGGCACCCGCAGCATCGTAAGAAGGAGGGAGCACAGAAAGACCCCCGCGCCGAAGCACCCCCAGAGAATACCGACCCACTTGTCTCCCGCGTGAAGGATGTCCGGCACGACGATGGGCACGGTCACCGCGAACGGTCCGACAAAGAACACCCCGGGCAGCGTCGCCATCAGGAGCAGCCACAGAATCGTCGGGTGCGTACGAGTGTATCGGAGGCCTTCGACCAGGTCCGCCACGACCGTCCGCCCGGTGGGTATCGGAGGATCCGTTCTGACGCGCGAGAAGAAGAACGCTGCCGCGAGCAACAGGATCACCTCGAGTGCGAAGGCCGCGGTGATCGAGACTCCTTCGGTCACGATGCCGCCGACGGTCGGTCCGAGGAACTGGAGCGTCGCCATGAAGCCCATCGTCCCGAAGATCACGCCGTTTTGAAGCTGCGCGGGTTCGACGAGCTGCGGCAGCATGCTCTGGCGCGCCGGGTTCGTGAATGCCGACGCCGCGCCGACGAGCGCCGCCAGAAGGAACACGGGCCAGATCACCGCAACGTCGTAGCCGGCGAGAAACACGTAGACCGTCGAGGTGACCGCTACGGTGCCGTAGGTACGGACGAGAATCCGGCGGCGTTCCACGCGGTCCGCCACCGCCCCGCCAAACAGCGTCAGAAGAGCGCCGGGCAGGCTCTGCGCGATCAGGGCCGCAGCGATGGCCAGCGCACGCTCGTCGGGGTCGACCCGATCTCGAATGAACACGGGAACGGTGACGGCCTGGATCCCGACGCCGGTGCCCGCCACCAGTGATGCGAGCCACCACTGCACGAAGCTGCCGGACTGAAACGGATTGCGGGACTCCGTCACGTCGACAGGCCCATGAGGCGAAACGCCTCGAAGTAGGGCTCGGGCGAACTTCCATCCTCGACGACGGTCGGACGAATCAGTGCAAGCTTCTCGCGGGCGCGCTCGCGCTCCTCGTCCGACCGGAAGACGAACGCACCCGCACGCACGAGCGTCGAGAGGAAAAGCGGCACTCCGATCACCTCCCAATCGGTCACGCGCGGCACCAGAACGGAGGATCGAACCGCGGGCAGGCCGAGAACCGTCGTCGCCGCCTCGATCTCGAAGAAGACGAAGACGTCGAACGAGTCACGATTCGCCTCCACGTGATCGAGCAAACCCGACGAGTACGGACCACGCTCCTGGAGCCAGCGCTCCTGCAGAGCAATCGCCGCGCCCCCTCTGCGCACGACCGCCCGGAGGCGCTCCTCGAGCACGGCAACCGGCGAGTAGTCACAGCGAAACCGCCGCATCCGCACGGCGCCGCATCGGGTCTCGCCCGGGTCGTAGTAGTTCCCGCGCGAGCCATCGGGCCCGAGGCAGGTCGTCAGCACTTCGACCGTCGCGCGGGATGCCAACTCCTCCGCGATCGCCCCGCACGAACGATCGCTGGGCGCGACGATTGCAATCTTCATCAAGTCCTTCGTGGCGCGATGCGCGGCCGCGAACGTCTCTCAGCCGGGCTTGCGAGTCAACAACCCGGCCAGGTGCGTTCCCCCCGTCGCAATTGCTATTCGCATGCAGCCATGCCCGGACCGGTCTACCTGCTCGTCCAAGGAATGCACCTGCGCGCGGACTCGATCGCGTACGACACTGCGTTCCAGTATCGGCAACTGAAAGACTGGGGACTGCGACCAGAGGTCTTCGCAGAGAAGTTCGAACCCACGAACTACCCCGGGATCGACGCAAAGCCGTTCCGAGATCTCGAAGCGGCACTCGCTCGAGCCCCTGGGCCCGTGATCTACCACTGGGTCGACGGCTGGGACGAGGGCGATCGTGTCCTCGTCCGTGCGAACGTGCCGGTCGTCCTTCGGTGGCACAACAACACGCCGCCATGGTTCTTCGCGAGCTACTCGCCTGTCCCGACGCACAAGACGGTCCGCGGATTCCTCGAACTCCTTCGCGTCGCCGAGGCGCTGCCCGAGGCGGAGCTGTGGACGAATTCCGGGTTCTCGCGCCGCCAATTGGGCATGCTCGGCATCGACGACGATCGGATCGCGGTGGTGTACCCGGCGTCCGCGTATCTGGAAGGCCAGCCCGCGACCGGCGAGCCGCAAGACGTGCGCGCCCCCGACGCTCCGATCCGACTTCTGTTCGTCGGCCGCGTCGTCCCTCACAAGGGGCACCTCCACCTCCTCGCCGCCGCACGCGCCGTCGCCGACATGAGTGGACGCGAGGTCCGCGTCGCCCTGCCCGGACGACCGGACGAGGACATGCCGCGCTACGTCCCCGAGATCCGCGCACTGGCCGAACGACTCGAGATTCCAGTCGAGATACCGGGTGAAGTCAGCCACCAGGCGCTCGATCAGGCCTACCGAGATGCCGACGCTTTCGTCGGCCTCTCCGAACACGAGGGGTTCGGCCTGCCCGTCCTGGAAGCCATGTCGCGAGGGCTCCCGGTCGTCGGCTACCGTTGTGCCGCCGTGGCGGAGTTGCTCGCCGACCACCCGCTCGCCGTCGACGACCTCGATCCCGTCGGGATCGCGCGCCGAGTCATCGCGGCAATCGACCCGACGGCGCGCCGCGCCCTCGTAAGGTGGCAGACGGAAGAGCTTCTTCCGCGTTTCTCCGGAGACGCGATCACCGCGCAACTCCGCGAGAACGCGGCGGCGCTGGGGATCGAACCCCCTGCCCCGTCGGCCCCGAGCCCGCACCGCGACGCGACTCCCTGCCCGGACGAGGTCCTGGCGGCGCTCGGGCGCGCCCAACAGATTCCCGATCCCGACACCGACTTGCCGACGGACCTCCCGCGCGACACGAATCCCCACTTCGTCACGCGATACGACCTCAGTGCATACCGAACGCTTCTGCGAGACACCGAGCGCGGCACGCTCCGACACCGCGCGCTCGGACTCGAGTTCGGGTCCCATCGCCGGACGCTCGGCGGGTTCATGGGAAAGCTCAAGAACGGCATCCTCCGACTGCAGGACGGCCTGATCCGCACGATCGAGATGTCGCACGACGACCTCGAGGACCGGATCCAGGAGATCAACGACCACGTGGATGTCCTGTCCGCCGAGATCAAGAGCCTCCGGCGGAGTTCGAGGAAGAAGCGCTAGGCGGAGAGTCCGCCGACGAACCGCTCGAGGGCCGACGTGAATCGCTCTGGCGTAAACTCGGAGAGTCGGCCGCGCTGACGGGACACGACATCCGCTCGAAGCTGGCGATCGGATAGAAGCAAGCGCGCCGTCTCGGCGATCTTGGGTACGTGCCTTCCGTGCACCAGGACGCCCGCTTCGCCGAGCGTCTCGGGAATGGCTCCCTCGGCCCGCGCAATCACCGGTAGCTCGTGGAACATCGCCTCGACCAACGGCACGCAAAACCCTTCGTGCTCACTCATGCACACGAAGAGATCAGCGAGGCGGTAGTACGCCACGAGCTCTTCGAAGGACACCTTACCCGCAAAGACGACACACTCCTCGACTCCGAGAGAACGGGCGACCTCCACCAGGTCTTCCCGATACCCGTCGAGTTCCGGCGCAGCACCGACGAGCAGCAAGCGCGAGGCCGCATCGACGTAGCGGTGATACCACGCGAACACGCGGATGACGTCCTCTTGCCGCTTGTTCGGCGCGAGACGTCCGACGAAGAGGAAGTTGGCCCAACCGTCGTCATACCGGGCCAAGACCTCTGTGGCGGGCTTGGCTTCGGTGAACGCGGTGAGATCGAGGGGCAGCGGAAGGAGCCCTACCTCGCGGAATCCGGCCTCGTGCAACTCGTCCCGGTTGAACTCGCTCACCGTGAGCGGCACATCGACCATCGAGCGAAGCGGCTCCAGTGCATCGCGGGCGCGAACCGCGGAAGCTCGAAGATCGTCGCTGTACGGCGCGAAGTAGTGCTCGGGCGTCACGTTGTGGTAGATCATCGCGATCCGGCCGCCCAGACTGCCGAGGCGTTCGTGAATCTGCTCCGACCAGAAGGCGTGGTGGTAGATCGTGACCGCTTCGCTCTCCGTCGGCAGCTCGTCGAGCGATCGGATCGGATCGGTCGCGAGCGGGTGCCGCTTCGGAGCAAAGATGTCGGACTCGTGTCCCCAGGCGCGAAGCTGCCGCTGGATGGCGAGGGCCTGACTCGCCACGGCGTCACCATACTCGAGGCTCGCGAGAAGCTGATGGATCTTCATCGATCGCGGTGGCGCCGCTCGGCGTCCTCGGAGAGGATCGACGCATTCTCGTCGAGCAACCGGTGTTCGGCATCGAGAAGGCTCGAAAGTCTGTCGAGAACGACTTCGAGAGCCGCGTGGACTTCCTTCTCCTGGTCGAGGTGGCGTTTCACGAGCTTCCTCAGTGCGGACTTTGCGGCGATCTCGACGCGTCCCACGAAGCCGGACCGCGAGGTCGTCACCTCGCCGTAGTGTCTCATCCGCTCCCTCAGCGCGCCGAGTGCCGCGCCGAGCGACTCGCGTTCGGCCTGGAGCTCGTCCGTTCGACGAAGGGCGAGCGGCGGCGCCTCCGTCGCGCGGGCGCGAGCGCCCTCGACGATCTGGGCGCGCGGCGTGTCCGCCGCCGCCTCGGAAAGCGGGAGGTCGATACCGCCTTCGACCGACGCCCGCTTGCTGCCCGAACGATCCATCCTCACGGGTTGGAGCACAATGAGGGCACATGCTCTAGTCCTGCCATGTCCCTCGCAATGTCCAAGGAAGAGAGAGAGGCGTTTCTCGCCGCTACACGCGTCGGAATCGTCAGCATTGCCGACGAAGGCCGGGGCCCCGTCACGGTGCCCGTCTGGTACCAGTACGAGCCCGGCGGCGCCGTTCGTTTCGTCACCGGAAAGAGTTCGGTGAAGGCAAGAACGCTGGAGGCGAGTCCACGCATCAGCTTCTGCGTTCAGACGGAGACGATGCCGTACTCCTACGTGAGTGTCGAAGGTCCGGCCACCACCGAGACCGCCGCCTACGAGCCCATCCGGGAGATGGCAATCCGCTACCTCGGCGACGAACTGGGGGCGGCCTACCTTGCGGCAACGCACCCCGGAGAAGACGCGAGCGATAGCCTTCTCGTCACGCTCACGCCGAAGCGTTGGTGGAGTGTCGACTACGCCAAGATGTAGACCCCAGACCTAAGCGACGGTCGCACCGTCGACCAGAATGTGCTCGCCGTTGACGTGGTGAGCGTCATCCGACGCCAGGTACGCGATGGCCGCGGCGATGACTTCGGGCCCCTCGGGCTTGGTGAGCGACATACTCCGCATGATGATGTCGTAGTCGGCATCCTCGGGGAGCCCGGGAGGCGCCGACATCGGGGTTTTGATCGAGCCGGGCGCAACCGAGTTCACGCGCAAGCCCCGCTTTCCGTACTCGACCGCAAGCATTCGACTCATGGTCAGAATGCCGCCCTTCGATGCCGCGTACGCGGCGGCGTAGGGCGTGGCGCGGAAACAGATCGACGAGGCGGCATTGACGATGTTGCCCTTGGTCTCGAGAAGTTGCGGTAGGGCGGCCTGGCACATGTAGAAGGTCCCGGTCAGGTTGATGTCGATCACCTGATGCCACGTCTCCACCGGGAACGTGTCGGTGTGGCCCATGCGGATGATACCGGCCATGTTCACGAGAGAGTCGAGCCGGCCGAATCGCTCGACGCACGCGGCGATCGCACCACGGCAATCGTCGATCTTGCTCACGTCGCAGGCCTGCGCGGCCCCCTCCCCGCCCAACGAGTCGATCTTCGACACGACCTCGGCAAGCGGCTCCGCATTGACGTCGACGCAGAACACGCGCCCCTTTTCCCTCGCGATCCGTTCTGCCGCGGCTCTCCCGATTCCGGAGGCAGCACCCGTGACGAGGACGACCTTGTTCTCGAAGCGATCCATCCCCGGACCTTAGGGGATGAGTGGTCGACTTGTCACAACCCGCCTAGGCTCCGGCCGGGACTCCGTCGAGAGCCCGCCCCATCAGGTCCGCGAAGTTCGTTCGGTAGAATCGGTCACGCGCCGTCTCGGAAATGCCGTCCATCGAGCCTTCGAAGCGGCGAATCGGGTTCCGGCCGCCCTCGACGTGCGGCCAGTCGGACGAGAACAGGCACACCTCTTCGCCGGCCTGCTCGATGATCCATCCCACCGGCTCCGCCGGGTACGGCGTCGCGCGGATCTGCCGCCGGACGTACTCGCTCGGCTTCAGCTCGAGCTTCTGGAGGCGTTCTTCATTCCGGCGAAACGCGTTGAACGACGTGTCCATCGAACGCATCCAGCCTGGAATCCAAACCGCCCCCTGCTCGATGACCCCCACCTTGAGACGTGGGAAATGGTCGAAGATCCGATCGAAGATCATCGTCGCGAGCGTCTGCATGGGCGGGTACGGGATCGCCATGTAGTCGACCGAGCGGAAGTTCTCGGCGCCACCGTGGAAGTCGGGGACGGGCGGAAGACCGTTTTCGAAGTACGCCGGATCGAGAAGCTGTCCGCCGCCCCCCACGTGGAAGACGACGGGAAGGCCGGCCTCTTCCGCCATGGCCCAGACCGGGAACAACCCGGTGTGGCTCGGCGAGTGGCCCTTCGGACAACCCGACGCCACCAGCAACGACTTGGCCCCGGCTCGGATCGACTCCTCCGCGATGGCCCGCGCCCGCTCGAAGTCGGCGAGGGGCACGTACGCCGTCGCCAGCAACCGCGGGTCGGCCGAGCAGAAATCCAACATGGCTCGATTGTGGGCGCGCGCCAGGCCGTAGGCGAACTCGACGTCGTCCTTGTGCTCCGCCTCGTACAGGTAGTGGTTCGTGAACGTGTTGAAGACGAGTTGGCTCTTGAACCCGAGCAAGTCGAGGGCGCGGGGCCGATCCTCCTTGATGAAGCTGCCGAGAGCCGACCAGTTCTTGTTCAGCATGATCTGGGATTCCGCCTTCGCACGGTGCGCGGGATCGGCATGGCGTCGACGCCAGGTATCGACCCAGCTCTCCTCCCCCGGCTTCACCGACGCGACGAAGACGGGCTTCAGCTTCTCGCGGGTCCGCGCATCCGCATGCGGGACCATCCAATCCGGCTCCTCGATGACGTGCGCGTCGGCGTCGTGGATGAACCGGTCGGCGGCGTACGGTGACAGTTCGGCAGCTTCGTTCATCGGCGTTCCCCTGCGGCACCCTCGGCGAGGTGCGTCGTGCTTCGTCGCCCCGTCAGCGAAGGTCGGGAGCGTAGCCGCCACCGGCGTACGCTTGGCAGAACGACTCTTCGTCTCCATTGAACCGCGGATCTTCGGCCACCAGAGCCGGGCGAGCGAACGCCCACGCTCCGCCCGCGGAAACGGCGTCGCCGATGTCCTTCGCGACGATCACCATGTCGAGCCCGGGATGGCCGGTGATGATCTGGCCGAAGAGACCCAGGGCGCTCCAGACGCCGACGTCGTTCTCCTGCGCACACGAGTCGAGCCTGCAGTCGGACGCCTCAGAGAGCCCGTGCGGATGCTCGCGGAAAATCGAGGGCGGTGTACACGACCCGAAGAAGAAATCCCCGGGGCCGGTCGACATCCACGTGAGGTATCCGTAGCTCGTCGAGGCGTCCTCGAAGGAGGGGTGCGTCATCTTGTAGACCCAGTCCTCCGAGAGAATCTGCTCACCGCTCCAGGCGCCGCCGTTCAACATGAGGAGCCCGAGTCGGGCCATGTCTCGCGTCGTCGTCTGCCAGGAGATTGCGAAGATCTTGTCGGGCCGACCACCGCTCCACGTCGAGTTCGCCATACCGACCGGCTCGTACAGGTAGCGCTGCGTGAAGTCTTCGAGGTCTTCGCCAAAGCGACCGGGATCCTGATCGATCGCGGCGTTGATCACGTCCGACAAGCGATTGATCTGCACCTCGCCGCCCGCGTCGTACGCAAACGACTTCTGGTCCAACCCCAAGTCGTCATTGTGTGCGACCATCCCGAGCACGTGCCCCACACGGGCCTCCGGGTTGAAGCTGAAGTCGTCGAGCCAATGATCGACACGGTCGGTATCCGAGAGCGGCCCCGTCTTCCGGCCCGATCGTGTGAGGTCCCGGGTTTCGTGCACGGCGATGCCCGTCACGACGCCACTCAGGGTCTTGGTTGCGGAGAAGACCTCCGTCACTTCGTCCACGCCGCTTGGATAGTACTCGTGGCAGAGCTTTCCATGGCGAATGATCGCCCACGGGCGATCGATCGCGGCGTTCGCCTGCTCGAGGAGGTCGGGATCGAGCCCGCATTCCTGGGCAACACGCTCCCGCGAGACGAGCTCCCAGGGGCCGGTACCGGGATCCGTTCCTTGCGTCTCGCTCGACGTGCCACCGACCGAGGAGGAATCTCCACACGAAGCAAGAGCCAGAGCCGCGACGAGCAGGAAGGAACGAAGGATCCGCATCCCCCTTCCCTATCCTGCGCCGACGCTACCCGCCAAGCCGAGATCGGACGGTCAGCGCCTCAAGCGGGCGACCAGCTCCCGTGCGCTCCGAACGGTACCCGACGAGGCAGTCGCACCTTCGCGACCGGCGCCCCGGAGAAGTCCCGTGCGCTCAGAATGACGAGATACGATTCGTTGTCGTTTGCGTCGTAGACGATCGAAAGAACGAAGCCGTCGTCTTCCGCAGAATCTGCCGTGCGAGGCGCGAAACACGGCTCGCCACCGTGCCACCCCTCGCCGAGGTCGTGGATTTCCCGCGCACCGGTCTCGAGCTCGTACCGGTAGAAGCGTCGATCGAACGTGAGTGTGGGCTGATCGCTGTCGATCCCCATGATGTAGCCGTACTTCGCGGGCAGGCCGACACGACGGTCGTCGACACGAGGGAAGTCCCCAGCGACGTCATCGAGCTGCTCTTCCTTGACCGAGCCGGCCTTCGTGTCGATCGTCCAGCGCCAGAGCCGCGCGCCGTTGTCTTCATCGCTCGCGATGTCCTGCATTCCGCCTTTCATGGCGTGCGGCTGACGGCAGACATAGAGGACGATCTTGTCGCCCTCTTCGTGCGCGTTCACCGGGTGGAACACGTAGCCGGGGTTCAATTCGTACCAGGTGAGATCCGCGTTCGTTCCGTTACGCGGCATCACGCCGAGGCGCGCACCATTCTCCGGACGCCACGCGAAGCCAGGCATGTCGCCCTCGAGCGAGAACACCAGCGGCAGATCCATGAAGATCACGTGATTCCGCGTGACGTTCCAGTCGTGCATCATCACGGGTTTCGGGATCTCGATGGGCTCGTTCTGCACGAGCTCGCCGCTCGCGTCGATTCGGTAGTAGCGCACGTACGGTTCCGCGAACATCGTGTAGCCGAAGGCCAGAAGCTCGCCCGTCACCGGGCAGACACGCGGATGCGCCGTGAACGGCGTGGTCAGGCGGCCGTCCCAATCGTTCGGGCCGATCGTGGACAGGTCGCGATCGATCGCCCACGGCACATGCGCTTCTTCGACGACGAGGATCTTTCCGGCGTGCGGCACGACGTGCGTGTTTGCCGGAGACGCCTGCGGCAACGCGATCGCATCCATCATTTTCATGTCGTTCTCGTAGTAGGGCGTACGAACGAACTTGTTGCGATACGACGCTTTCCCGTCCTTCAACTCGACCGCGTGCACCATGCCGTTGCCGAAGAACCAATGCTCGGACCAGCCCGACCGCGGGTTCATCCCGTTGCGCAGGTACAGACCGTTCAGCTCCTTCGGAATCTCGCCTTCGACGGCGAGATCCTCCACGTTCAGCTCGTCTTGAACCGGATGCCAATTGCCCTTGAGGTGCCACGGAAGCTCTTCGGTCTGCCGTTCGACGGTCATGCGCGGTGTCCTTTCAGGCCGCCACCCGGGCTCGAGCGCGGCGGTGTAGTGAGTCACGACTACGCTGATTCCGGAGCTCGCTCAACCCCGTTTCCCGACGGCCCGCGCTAGGCGGCCGCGCGGACGCCGCGACCGCCGGCGGAGCTCTGACGGCTCACCGCCGGGCGACCAGGAAGAGCCGCGGGAACGGGTAGAGAGTCTCTCCCCCCGCCCGCGGGGGATACGCCTCGCGCAGCCGTGCGGCGTACTCGGCGAGGAATCCTTCGAGCTCCGCGTCCTGGAGGGCGTCGAGGATCGGGCGCAGCCCCGTCCCCTTCACCCATTCGAGGACCGGGTCTTCCCCTTCGAGCACCTGGAGGTACCGCGTCTCCCAGATGTCGATCTCCGAGCAGCGTGACTTCAAGAGGTCGTAGTACGCGTCCGCGTCGTCGACCCAGCGCCGATCCATCTGCTCCCGCAGCGTCGCGTCGCCGTAGCCCTTCCCGCCGTTCCCGGCCGCTCGTGTCTCGCGCATCAACCGATGCGCGGGCTCCGGCCAGCTCAGCGGCATCTGCACGGCGAGCACGCCGCCCGGTCGCAGTTGCTCGACGAGGCGCGGAAAGACCGTATCGTGACGCGGCAGCCAGTGCAGCATCGCGTTGGAGTAGATGACGTCGACCGGCTGAGGGGCGGCCCATGTCGCAGCGTCCTCGACCACCCACTGAACGCGGCTCGCCCCCGCGGCCCGAGCCTTCTCGATCATCGCGGCGGAGCTGTCCGAACCGACCACCTGCGCATCTGGCCAACGTTCCGCCATCAGACGAGCGATCTCGCCTACGCCGCAACCGAGATCGTAGACGCGGCGCGGACGATCGAAATCGATCCGCTCGAAGAGCTCGAGAGCCGGGCGGAGCCTGAGCCCACCGTAGTGCTTGTACTGCCGCGGATCCCAGCTCGTACCCATTGCAAACCTCAGTCGATGTAGCCCAGCGCACGAAGTCGCTGCGTCTGCTTCTCGGTCAGCTCGACTTTCGGCGCGCTGAAGGTCCGCATCCGCTTCGACGCCTCGACGAGTTCCTTTTTCAGAGCCTTGACCGTCGCCTGCTCTCTACGCAAGGGCACGCGCTTCTCCGGATGCTGAGTCGTGTCCGTCAGCACGACGAAACCAAACTTGCTGATGTCGACAGCGCCGTCCTTGCGCACAGGCCGTCCGTACATCCGCCACGGCCCCCGATAGATGCCGACCTGGAGATCCGGCGTCACCGTATACGTGATCCGCGTACGGTCGCCGAGGTTTTCGCCGAACAGGGTGCCCGAAACGTCCTTCCCGTCCACGTCCGCCGGTACCGGTAGCCCGGCCAGTGCGGCGATCGTCGGGTAGACGTCGATCAGGGATACCGGAGCGTCCACCTTGATCCCGGAGGGCAACGCGCCGTGCCGGATGAGGAACGGGACACGAACCGATGGCTCGTTCAGCGACTTCCCGTGCTGGAAGTAGTAGTTGTCCTCGGTCAGGCTCTCGCCGTGATCGGAGGTGAGCACGAGAAGCGTGTGGTCGAACTCGCCCTTGTTCTCGAGCCAAGCTCGGATCTTGGCGACCTCCAGGTCCGAGCCGACGATCTCGCCGTCGTACCGGCGGACGTAGTCGCCGACGCGACGGACGTCCTCCAGGCCCTGGTACTGCGGCACGGCACCGTAGACCCAGTTCTTGTCACTGGTCTCGAGCTCCTTGTTCAACTCGGGATCGTCGGGGTACGTGAACGCCGCGCTCCGCTCGAGCGGCGACGAGTCGTAGGCACCGTGGGGATCGATCAAATGCAGCCAGAGAAACCACGGCTCCTTCGCCGTCTCGAGCCACTCGAGGCCCCGCGCCACGCCGAGCTCGTCGGTCATCAAGAGCCCCTTCGGCACTTCCTTGCGCGGAAACTCCTCGAACACCTTGAAGCCGCGGCCGAAATCCTCCAACGCCTCGTTGCCGTAGATCGCCGCCGTGTCGTAGCCGGCATCGGCGAACGCCTCCGCCAGGGAGGTCACGTTCTCGGGGATCGTTCCTGCGTTCTCGTGCACGTGGTGTCGGTTCACGTACTGCCCGGTGAGGAGCGACGCGACCGCCGGTGCCGTCATCGGGGTCGGCGTGATCGCATCGGTGAACAGCACTCCGTCCTTTGCGAGCTGGTCAATCGCCGGCGAGGTGGGCAGCGCGTATCCGTAGGCGCCGAGGTGGTCCATCCGGAGCGTATCGATCGTGATCAAGAGAACATTCGGCTTCGCACCGTCCTTCCCCGTGACGGGCAGCCGCGCCGTCGACTCCGCGAGAGCGGTCGCGTTCAGAAGTGAAACGAAAGCAAGTGCGCCAACCCACCGCAGCACGCAGGAACCCATCCAGGAGAGGGTAACCGGAGGGGACGCTCGTTGCGATTCCCCGGTTGTTGCGATTCTCTA
>JAULKQ010003768.1:0-15801 GCA_032356285.1 Smithsoniella earleae
TGGCCCCCGCCGGCGCCGGCACGCTGCCGGAGCGGCGCCCAGCGGGGGGTCTGTCACCCCCCGCTCCAGCGACCCCTGCCGGGCGATAGCCCGGCTAGCATAGCTGAGCATTGGACCCTGGTATGGCTGCATCCACCTGAATAGCGACGGCCGCCCCAAGTCCCGCAGCATGTTCTGCGCATGCTCCGGGTAGTTGAAAACTACAATGCACCTCTTTGAGCACGCCTTCACTGGGCGTTGCTCTATTGCTGCCAGACTGCTGCGCAGCTTTGGCAGCCCTTCTCGACAGGCTTTCGCCGCTCCAGCCGGGCTGCTCAGCATGCAGTACCATCGCTTGTACAACCAAGCAACCCCTGGCAGCCGCGATTGCCAAGCCTGCAAGTTCGGGGGCTTGTCCCCGGCTGCCATCGCATCAAGCTCTTTCAACAACAGCTCTTGTTGTGTGATCTGCGCCAGCACACCAAAGTCAAACCCACCAGTCATGCCCCCTGCCACATCACCGTGAACACATTCTTTCCTATTCAACAATCAGAAAGTGCATGGGCAGTAAACATCTGCTCCATTCCATAGACCGCAAGGTCTCTGACATGCTCAAGCCACAGTCACAGGTAATATGATCACTTGCATGACGATACTCTGTGGTACCGAAATTTTCTGCGTGAACTAATCTTGAATACTTGAACAGTGGTGAATAAAAGGTGTAGCACTGCAACTGAAGAGTAATGCACCCTATCTGCATCAGATAATCCTGGGCCAGCAAATCAGTTTTCTGGACAAAAGTGATTGTGAAGAGTGGCTGGGAATCGTTCGCAATCTGTTTGGCTTTAATATTCAGTGTCGCTGCACTCAATAGTACAGCAAAACTTGTCAAAACAGAACAGCATTAAATATAGCCATGATTACCACACCCAACATGTATCCATTGCGAATATCACTAGATCCATCAGACACGTGGCGACATTCCTGGGCTGTGAGCCTATATACCTGGCTATCTCATGCAGCAAAACGTACAGCTTATTTGAACTGAAGGAAGAGCCAATGTGAACGAGTGTGTACGGTTACCATCATTGCAAAACATGCCATTCGCATCATCTAAGTATCTCTGCGGGTGGTACCTAACTTGAGGTACTGTTCTGCACTAATTGTAAACCTTCGGCATTATATCGCTGTGGTAGCGTTCGAAATACCAGCGATTTTTACCCAGCATTGAGAAAAAAAAGCAAGTAACGAAATATTGCTATCTCATTCTTCAACACCATGAACGCTGTTGACCTTGCTCTAACGCGCCTCTTCTTTCGTTCATACGTTGATCTGTACCTCCTCCATTTGCAACTCTGATCGGTGTTCTCGCTTTCCCTTACATAGTTGATATAACTCGTCTCACCATGGTAGTATGTTGAGAAACGGACATGCAGCTTAACATAATGAAGCGGCTCAGAACGCCAAAGCAACCCTTGAAACAATTAGATTCAAGGTAATGAAATGCAGGGTCAGATGCTGAAGGTTTACATTTAGTACAGTGATGCAGTGTTTATCTTACAATTGTAGATGCAGAATCCAGGTATGGCTTGTCGACAGACGCAATCACAGTCAACGTCAAGCCAATTAAATATTATCCTAACCTTACACCTGAATGCTCGAGATCACACGGAACAAACGGGTTCACAATACACGTGCAGAAATTCTGTTCTCGCCATGGGAAATCGCAATGATCCCGAGCACTGGGAGAATGGAATGATACCCGCGAGCACGCCAATCCGTGATCGTGCTGTGCTCCCTACAAGTTGTAACACATGTAACGCTATCTAGAAACTTTGTGTGGTGACAGATTGTACTTTGAACTGCTGCACTTATCATAAAGCCAACAGCACGTACTTCAAAGGAATCCAACCTCGTTACAACCCTTGTGTAGGCCCCGGTTGCCAAAGGAATAGGCTTCAGGAGATCCAGTGAACAGATGCTCATTCTATGAGTGGACAATACAACATTGTCTTGATATCACCCATTCATACGATTCACATGGTGAATGCACGTGCGAAAACGCAGCATGACAGCTTGTGGACTCATGTTTTGGGGGGTGGCAGTTTTCCTGGATTACGCATGAGTAAAACCATTCAAGAGTCAAAATCACACCTGGCTCGAGAGTACAATGGCTCTTCCGACTTCAAGAGGCCTCACCACCTGCACTACTGCGCCATAGTGACGGGCAAAGGCTGCAACCTCCGCGTCTGAAGCGTCTTCTACCCCTGGGCCACTGAGCAAGACACCAAAGCTACTGCTGGACAAGGTGCCTTCGGCTGCACTCCTCAAATTCCCCAGCCACAGCAACAGCCCGTTCATCCACATCATGTAAATAGCAACGGCTACAAAGCCCCACAGCCACATGTGCGACGATGGGATGGGCTTGGTCTCGTCGGTGTTCAACTCCAAGTCGCAACAGAAGCAGTACGCTGTACGCCACCCATGGTTGTTGTTCAGCATTTTGAGACGACGGACAGCTTAAGATAGTGATTACCAAGAGCCTCGAAACACCTGGGGTGAAGGTGACCGAGTGCTACCAAACTACCGCTATTGGGTTAACTACGGTGACAACTCGCCTGCAAGTATTCAATGTGCTTTGCAGGAAACAGTCCTCTAACCAAATTGATGTCGAGATGGATATGGCTGCCTTTGATGAGCGTGCAGGAGCTTTCGCACCAGCGTTTCGACGGAGCTCGTTGCCGCCATCAAACTCCCATTCGTAGCAGGGCATGCGTGCTGTGCATGGATCCCTTTCATAGCTGGTTGTCCATGCTGATCCTTCCAGTTCTTGGCATATTTTCTCTTGCAGTTTCGAAGTGTTGTATGTGCACGTTGAAGGGCAGTCGAATGGGCTGCTGTAGTCACTGTTTGGGCAAAAGTGGCCCACCGACATGTTTGTCCACAGATTAGGTTGTCCCTGCAGTGTGCGGACTAGGTTGCGCAAGCCTTTGAAATCATCCTGGTGCGCGCACAGAAGTAGCCTGTTGAGGAAGCGCTTTAAAACATGTAACGACAATACAGCCACGCAGGATGTTCAGTAAGCTGCAGCTAGTGAAGTACATTTCGGATCTACGGCGAGTTTCGGTGCGAAGTACCTCGGCAGTGTGGGGACATATTGCGATAGGTTCGTTGTCCCACAAAGAGTCCGGTCCGAAAGATGTAGTCGACAATGGAGACAGGGTTCTGTCTATCAGCTCGTACTCGTGAGAAAAATTGTCAGCGCTAAGATTGTCCGCTAATGGGAGAATGCAGAGTAGGGAGAGTGTAAGCATGAGCAGCGTAATGGCTGACATTGCAACGAAGTAGAGTGACAATCCTAGCGCATCTTTTGGAAATTCCCAAGGGAATGTCTTGAGATCTATTAGTTCAGGCTTTGAGCTATTTTTGTTCCGAGACGGTACATTGTTGTCTTGAGGCGCTTGCTTTGTAAGCATGAAGTGCCTTGCGTGAGTTGCTGCGCTTGACCTGAAGCACCAAAGTCTACTTATGCCAAGACAAGACATGGAATGCATCATAAGTTTCCATCTGAGCATCCAGGAGCATCGACAGCATGGTATAATAACGCAAAGAATAGGTTCATCGTGAATGTAAGGGTCAAACCCATCAGAGAGCACCTGTCAGCTGGAAGCGACCCCAGCACATCGTTCATGTTGAGAAATAGTGAGATGCTGAACTGTGGGGAATCAGTGCCGATTTACTGCGCTGCTGCAGAACTAACCGAATGGTCGTGGTGCCGTCCAGGAACCGGCACTCGAAGAACTCGTCATTAAATAAATTGCTGTGTCGGAGGCCACATAGAAAGTGTGTATGTTCTGTGATTTCACAGAGCAAGCGTGAGACTGCGATGTGAAAAGCGTGAGGAATCTGGTGTCGGATTCTGTTGTATGCAGCTGCTTCATGTAAAACGGGATACTGGCTCACAGTCTAAATATTTCAATTACCGCTCATGTCGGATCGATTCTAGATTCTTAAGCTGAATTATTGCGTATTGATGCAGCCTCGTACGGTGTCTAATGCTTTTCAGTATTCCCCCTGCACTGTGAGTCCTGCTCGTCACCCTATGCATGCGTGTCGGCATCACGTTACTACAACGAAGTACTATGAAGACATCGTGAAAATGATACAATCAAACTGGTTGCCTAGGCCACCCAGCAATGAGAGAACTCACTCAAGTTGCCACCATTGAAGAGGACACAGCTGTGATATGATGCTCGGTACGCAAAGGCAACGTCTTCCTAGCAAAACCTTGAGAGGTCAGTATAAATCTGTACGAAGAAATAAACCAATGCGTTCATCTTCAGGAAATCTCCACGATTATACGTCGGAGCAATTGGATTATCCCCACTACTTGTGTCACTATCGATGAAACACAGAGATCGAGGCACTCATCAATTCCTGAAACGGACAACGCTTGAGTAGAGAATAGAGATAGGGCAGGGAACTACACCCTGCATGCCACAAGATCTGCACTGAACTTTTTGTGTAAATGTCAACACCTGTTTTTGGACATTTCTACTCCATAAACAAGAAGTGTACAACTACAAAGCTACTATCTCTTGTGGAACAGAATCGTTTCACCTTTATCCGATACAGACGCGCATGATGTTGAGTTTTCCTACCCCTGCCGATGCATCAAGGCTTCTTAAGTGGTCTGCCCAAAAGATCAGCTGCGTGTCCAGTGGTCAAAGTTGATTGTCTCATGTATCCACTAGATATGAAATTATGCATGTTGATCTCAGACAATTAAATCCGAAAGGGGTGGCGCTTTTCCAAAATAATCTCGTAGTGAAAGATGCGGAATCTAAGGCACATTGGTATACAATAAATATGAAATGCATAGACAAGGCGATAGACAAGCTGCTGATGTGGAAGCTTTGGAACTGTAACCCAGCCGTGCATGTGGCACTCCAGCTGCTCTCGAGTAAGCAGAAGAGTCAGTCCCAGTTGAATATTTCTGTTGAGCGCGAGCAAGGGCAACAGCGATATCCGCGAGCTCCAATATTTGCAGCGATCTCAAGGTCAACTGTTCATTATAATCTCGAATTTAGTTGGAGCTTTCTAGACTACCTTCTTGTTACACACCCAAACGATGAACGCCGCAGTCTGAGCGTGCCGCTTGTGTGGACAACAGATAAGAGTACGCGTCATGGTACTCAAGCCACGCCAAGCCTTTCAACATCGCCACGGGTGATTGTTAATTATACATGCCAGTTTCATCATCCTTTTTTGCTTCCCCTGGGATGCCCTACATGCAGAGTTTGTGCAACAGACTGCCATGCACGTTGGCCTCCCACCACTCGCACGTCACGCCCGTGTAAACGCTGACTAATTGAAATATAGAAACGAATCTGTTTTCAAAGTTTATAAATGAGACAGAATGCGCGCCCAGATACAGTGGTGCATCCATAGGCCTACGACCCAGCTCTGTGTTTCGAGAACAATCCTCTCCGAGACTTGGGTTGAAATGTTGAAGTTAATACAGTAATTCAACATCATGTACACTTCTGCTATTGAAGGGATTTTTAAAGTTATGGAAAGAGCTCTCGAGATGACGTATGAACTCGAATGAAGTCAGATGAGGAGCTTGGTATCTAAATTGCTAACAGCAACATAAGCTTCCTAGGTATCTAGCGGGCAACTGTATAAATCATTTCTCATCAAAAATCCAGCTCGAGGAATGAAAACTGATGTTCAATGTATTGGACAACATGTGTAGCCATGGCGTGCCTGTTAAATCGAAATTCCCAACAGTGAAGAAACCATTCGCGGAGTGCCTCCTTTCCTAGTCATAGTGAGTATCGTCATTTCGAATCGACTGCGATGGACAGGGTGGAGGTGGCCTGTTTCGCTGGTTCACTGTTAGTCTGTAAGCTAAATACGCTCACGTACATCAGCCTCCCAAGAGCATGCCTGACTCAAAGGAAATGTGTGTTGCCGATTGAATGAAATTCAACTGAATTTCAAAGTTGTTTAGTCTTGAGCTTGATTCAGATATTGTACATGTTCCGCAATTGGCTAGCAAACGTGCAGGCGAACTATCGTACAAACAGACGGAATGATTGTAGGATATGTCGCGATATGAGTCGTACATGTACAGGTGGAATACATAGCTATTCAAGTCTTACTTGTCCATGTTCATTTTCATGCGCCCGCGGGTGCCGTGCTTGTTGCTAGGTCAGAGATCCTGTTTTCATTTGTATATTAGCACTTGGTGAACCTGCTTGTCTGGTGTGTATAGTGTGTCGTATCAAGTTATAACTCCCGACTTGCCATCCATTGTAAAAACGGTAGCTTTTCGACATGACTTACGAGGCTTTGCCGAGAGTTTTGCATCGTGCCGGTGCTTCGTGTTGACATGTCGGCACTGCAAGTCGCCAATTGGCATCACCAACCAGCATATAACATACCGAGGCTCTATGGAGTGTAAAAAGTTGAATTTCCGCTACTTAATATCTGTCAGTGTAAAGCGATTCAGACTCGAGAAAGACGACTAGCGTAAGCAAGCAAAGGCCGTGAAACAAGCAAACTAGGAAGAACGGACTACTCAGCGAGCTGATTAGATAATTAAAGATAATTCCGCCAGGATTCAAGCAGCAGAGGGAGCCGCTGTACGATTACCTAGCAGATCTGATTCGCCAGCATAAGCAATAACTATACGCACAGCTCAGCGGGAGTTAAGAGCTCGAATAAACGAAAGAGTAGTGTAGAAGAAATCTGTAGGCCATGATCGCGACAGCTGCGGCGTGGCCTCACCATAGCGACAGTGAAGATTCACGCAGAAATACATGCAGAGAAAGTTTGCCCAAACTTAATCATCACGGGAACTTGAAGTGAGGGGTAACAATTGATCATAGTTTTGAACCTTACTTTGACTAGTGCGGGGGCAGCAGCGTGCTGGCATTGCCCAGACTGGTGGTGTAA
The DNA here is from genome assembly GCA_032356285.1 of Smithsoniella earleae. Lineage (NCBI taxonomy): Eukaryota > Viridiplantae > Chlorophyta > Ulvophyceae > Smithsoniella > Smithsoniella earleae. The sequence goes on from JAULKQ010003768.1 coordinate 6,943, forward strand.
CAATCGTGAGGGTCAGGGACGGGTGTGACGTGTACACGGTACATGTATGACGTGTACTTGGTACAGTCACACAGGTTATCGTTTTCGGGCGAAGCAAGCATTCCATGACTATTTCTAGGGCGCAAGCAGTACTGGAAAATATCTCCTATGAGGCTAAGACAACATATAATGATTCAGCAATATTAAACCGATTCGCCGCTCATGAAAGCTGACGAATGAGTATCGATAGTTTAAGCTGCTGTTATCATGCGTTACTCTCACTCTCATAGTAAACAATACTTCTTTAGAACTTGATTAACAGTGTAGATAAAGTGGCGATTTCTCAAGGTTTGAATTCATCCCGGCGATTGAGGGTGGAAGTGTGTGCAACATTAGAATTTTTAACTGCGGATGGCATGTGTAGAGTATGGTTTTTATCGATGATGACGCGTCTTCTAGCCAAAAAGGACTGTAATAAGTACCTTACAACACGTGGGTGGCTATGAGGCACTCGTGACTACATTTTTACTTCTGGGTTTCAACACCACTAGAGTGATGTTACTACCCCCTCCTCATGAAGTAAAGTATCGCAGTACACAGTGAATATGTGCAACTTGAGTAGTGTATAATTGGCTTCTGCCTTCCAAAGACAGAGGTGCTCTGTACGTCCTGGGAACAGAACCTGCTACAGCTTCCCTGAGACCACTCTAAAAGAAGGTAATATCGCCAGTTTGAATGAGTGCGTGAATGATCTATTGTAGGCCGGACAGTCGATGCAGAATATTGTTCGAGCATTTTGAAAGCAGCAATCTCGCGTCTTCTTCACGCACCCCGCCTCACGCATGCACTAGCTATCATACAATTGGTGAAGACAGACATCCACGTGGAAAATATCATGCCTTATATTTACACCGAGAAGTAATTCGGAATGTAGGTATATTTGCCACTTCAGAAACGTAACCCCGAAGCGCTTCCAGGCTTCGGCACATCTGTGAAAAAGCCTCTAACAGAATACCCTCCATCGACGGCGATGGTCTGCCCTGTGATGTAAGATGCAGCCGGACTAGCTAAGAAAGCCATCAATCCTGCACGATGCTGTAGGCGGTGGACGAAATATGGCTTTGATGGCAGCAATCTGACTCGAAAAGATTCGAAGTGCTCGAAAAGAACTACATGACGAAGCCTATTTTCAAGTGCGAAAAATATCTGTTGGGACATTGTGTTTATTACTACAATCCATCCACCATACTCCGTCACCTTCGCTGCAGCATCTGTTGTTCGTGCACTTATGTCAAGGGATCACAGGATATGTCGTAAAGTAGATGGGTATGGACATGGCTAGCTGCTAGCGCACCTGCTACTTCATAGGGCTCCGCGATACGACCCATTGGCGTACAAGCAAGCACCCCTTCTTCATATTCCTTATCCTGTAGAACCTGCTTCGCTAGCGGAGTGGCTGTGTACCACGGAGCAACGGAATTTACACGAATGCCGTTCTTTGACCATTCGCAAGCCATATTTTTCGCGAGCTGGTTCAGTGAAGCTGCACACCAGATGATCGAGTACTGCGAAAGAGCATGTTGAGGTGAACAAGCTGAACTACTTAAGAAGGCATATGCTACTGGATGACGATAATCGCATACTGATTAACCCAGCGGGCTAGCAGAGTATAATCGGTTGGCATTTGGGTACATTCCAAAAGGCCTCGGTAGGGATGTCGTGTAAATTAGCGAGGACTTACCTTTTGTCATCGCGTACACACAACCGGAGCGCATAGCCAGTGGACCACCAGCAACAGAAGAGTTAAACAATATGCAAGATGTTTGTGCTGCGGCAAGTAGTGGCCGGCATAACTGGCTAAGAGACAAAGCGGACTGGACATTCGTGGTCATCAAGAATGAGAAGTCGTCTTGTGTGAAGTCTTCAACAAGTTTGCGCCGGTTAGTGCCAACATTATTCACTAAAATATCCAATTTCCCTGCATGCAGCTAAAATTAGGTTTGTCTTTCTTGTGGTTGTATCTCTCTCGCTGGATACAAGATTTCTGCTTCCACAGTGCTACAAGTGCACTGTTGACCAGTTGCATCTAGAAGAAGCGGAGCAGACAACTCGTAGTATATCGATACAATAAGTGAGAATTCTGATCATTGCGTAGAAGTTTGCGCTGTATTACCGTCCATTCTTTTAATAGTTTGACAGTACGCGCGTGGCCCACGAGCCTTTGCACAATCCAGCTCAGAGCCACGGCCTGTTACCGTGATACTCACAAAAAAAGGCACTTGCAATTGAAACGAGATCGCCTTAGATAGAGCGTTGTGTCCGATAGATTCCGTTTGTGCTCGTAGATTGAAGAATTCACGCAGGTATACGCGTGGACACACCGCCGAATAATTCAGAAGCTTTATCTACAAGCTGCTTTACTTGCTCAGCATCTGACACGTCTGCTTGCATACAATGAACCTCCAGGTTCTTGGTCTGCCAGTCGGTTTGAACAGCGTCCAAGATTTCTTTGTCCCGCGCACAAGTGAGGACCTTGGCGCCAAGTCTTGCGAACTCTTCAACTGTGGCTTTTCCGATTCCTGCGCGATGAAGTGATTGGAGTTGCTTGGAATCAGACGGACAAGAACAATTACAACTCCTTGACAGTGAACAGTGTGAGCGAACTCTCGACACCCGTCAACCGGCTTTGATTGGATTAACTCAGCAATAATCGGTTTTTTAATCTTACCTTGTGAGCCCCCAGTGATGATAGCTGTCTTACCTGCAAGCCCGAAGCGCTTGCAAAGGTAGTCAGTGTCCATGGTTTGTTTTGCGACCTAGCTTGTTAGAGTGAGAGTATCACGCTAGAGCTGGAGAAAATTCAGTGTGATTGATTTGTAAACGTTGTTGTGGTTGAGACCTTATAGCGGCAGCGTAAGTCAACAGAATTGCACTTCGTCTTGGACCATGTGAACATCGCCAATTTGCAGCTTGGGATCGTTGGCGCTTCATGAATAATATCGCCGTCGGAGATATGAATGTGCTGAGAGAGAATGTAGTCAGCCGTTATCACGGCAGACTACCCTGTACCGCCACTTCTTCGTTCATGCGGCAGGAGGAATGGGGTTTGCACGTGGTCGATCGCATGGTGCTGTTAACTCTACTGCATGACTCTAAAATCTGTCCCAAGCGTCGAATACTGTACACTTGACAGTGCTGAGTCGAGTTGGAGCGCCGGATGAAATCATTTTATAGTTTGAACGCTTCGCAAAGTTGATAATTTGGTTTTGTCTTCACACTGTGGGCGACGGATTATTTACTATTGCGACATTTATAGCCTTGAATTCTAGCACTGGTAAGCAATCTCCAGTTCCTTGTTGAGCATCTGTTAACTACTCAAGTGCGATAGCTGCACTAGTGTCTAATGGTTGGCGTTGGATTCGAAGTGGTTTAGGGACACCCTTGAAAGAGTGATGGCTGAAATGCTGGTGAAGCGAAATTATGATGTTGTGTTCAGCCACGCAGGGCTTGGGTGGAAACAGTATGTTACTTTTTCAGTTTCAAAAAAACAAGTCTTGGTTTTTCCTCTATTACGCATTGCTGTCGCGGTGCTTACCAATTCAAAGCAGGAGATCGATGGATGAATACTGCGTCCATTTGAGAGAGTGTCCGATGCGGATGAGCAGGTAATTCGAATTTAACATTCAAGTCCTCCAGTGCTTCGAGTAACTTTTATTGCGAAATTAGTGAACGCGAATACTTCGTTTTGAGAGCAGTGGTTCTTAACAAGTATGCCATCGAACGGGATGCCAGAGATGTTTGTAATTATTTACATAGCAGATGAGTTATGGGATGAAAGCTCTCATGGAAGTGATGTAACAAAGCTTCGCCATATTGTCTTGCCCCTCTTTGAATGTAGGACGAGTTGGGGCTCAAGCGTGCCATTCTCAACACGATGGACATTCAGCTTCTCCTGATTCTCTCCGTTAATTGCTTGCACAGCGCGTCGGTGATGTAAATGTACGAAGTAACTCGAATCACAACCATGTATGCTGCGTCAGCGACGAACATAGGTTCATTAGTGTTTGTTACCTTTGGACTTAGTAGCTGTAGATTCTGGTCCGAGCGGAGGGAGCTTGGTTTGCTGTACGGATAGGCTACCTCCTTTCTAGATCTCCTTTGAAGAACGTCAATATCACGTTCACCTGGATTGCGTTCAACGATAAATCATGACACCGAACCACTACATATATGACGTGGTTGTGCTCGACATCCTATGACATCCAATACGGAATTGGCGCTTTGGATTCCCAACAGATTGAGACAAATGAACCAACCCTTCCACCCTTATCAATTCGTCACTTCGCATTCTGTTTCTCGCCGCGAACTGTGTCCAAGCTCGCAGTGTCGCATATCGTTGAATGGGATGTCTTGTGATGGGTTCTGGTCATTTATGCCGCAAAGGATTTCCTTCTGTCTTCATAGAGACTCACTTTGTAGACGCACGTTATAAGGAGGTGTCGGTGCAATTAGCTTAGCACATGCAGACGATGGTTTGTCTCAATTACTTGTAAGTTGTTCTGTTGATGACCACTTAACGGTTCAGATCGTTTACAACCATGCTTAATAAACTTCGTCGAGGTTGGATCCTTATGAGTCTTGTTTCACTTAATGTATTGATGTCCCATTCAATACATAATGGGCGTTTACTCAACTTTTTGTTTTTAATGCTCACGTTCTCCGCGTTTGCCAACAGTTGTTGTTGATGCAGTTGTTACTCCAACATCCGCCGTACAGCTCTTCCGTAGTCAAACCACACTTCACGTTTTGTCGCACCATTATATGAAGTGACTGAACAAGTTTGTATCACCATCAATATTCTCAACAGTCGCAAGTTACAGTATACATAACTCCGTCTGGTTTTCATTGATCTTCAGACTTCGGCTGCAGCATCGTGTTGCTCGAAAGCACACGCAGCGAAAAACCTACTGTTTATGCAGCCACTTGTCAATTTACAATTTACAGCCTACCTGCGCGGTGCAGATCCACACAGCACTCTCTTCACCGGAAAACTAACAAACCGATATCGTGTTACTCAGATAGACAAAAGTTCTGAACACACTTGTCGCGATATGAATGGCTCCAATCCTTACAGCGTATTCTTGTACTCAAATCATCGTAGTTGTGAGGATATGCTCGTTACCTATGTGATGGATCAAGGCTTCTAGACTCTTTCTGGATGCAGGAGGGTCTAAATGAGTTCCAGTGTACAGAGTGTGTGCGAAGTCACTCAAAACTAAACTGCATAACCAACAACAAAAGATCTCAGACAACTCCATCCAAAAGGGTTTGGCACTTTTCCAACATCCAGTAACTATACCCGTCCAGAGGGATGCAAACACTGTGAAGACTTCCATGCACATCACATCCACTTTCCATTGCAACAATCACTGAGATCCATAGTACCCAGTTCATTTGATATTAGGGCTCAAATGTTGACTAGAATAGTACTACATTTCTGGTGTGTTGTCACCCCCAGTACATCAAGGGCAAATGGCAAAGCTTTTGGCACCATAGTAAATTAGAAACTTCGCAGTGTGACCCGCTCAAAAACAAGATGTTTTTTTGATATGGAATACAAGTGCCGATATATCTGTGTGATCCGCCTCATTAGCCATCCATGCAGTAACACGATATGGCTGGACAAGTTGCACTTTTGCTTTGCTGTTCTGGTCACCAGCTCAAAAATTACGGGTGGTAACATGCGTCATGGATCCTGTGAAGGCTTTAATTTACTACATTTCCTAAGTACTTCCTTCTTCAGCGCGGGTGCTCAGAAACAGACACTGTACCCATGCACATGACCCTTGCTACATTGTTCATGATGCAAGAGTGCCCCGTCTTGCATTCGGACTTGCAGTAGATCGAGTTGGTCTGCTGACTGATGTGTTAGGGAATTATCTGAGTGTGTCAGTATATGCAGGCATGTACATAACTGAAGCAGCGTTTGTTCGGTTTGTGGACAAAGAGATTAGTGTATTGGTAAGAATGCTGGGCATGGTTTTCAAGAGGGAGTTCGCATTCCCTCCTGGGATTGGTTTTTGTACTACATTGGACAAGCCGACTACAAGAACAGTAGTGAGCTACCCGAACATGTTTTAATTGCAACTGTAATGCTAATGTCACAAGAAAAAAGAACCTATGAGTGAACCATTTGAATCCGATTGGAACAACATAAGTCACCACTTTACATTGTCAAGCTGTGATCATGATAGGTTTTCTAGCAGAGCTAAACCAATTGCTCTGGCATACAGTTGAGCAGGTTTCCTGAAATGAATGCAATCTCTTTGCATGAACTAATGCTTGGCTCTCTCAAGGCTTTTGCTAGGAAGGCCCCTTTCCTTACACAGTCTGATACCACTGCTATGTCATCTGCCGTAGCAACAAGTTGTATGAGGTGTCGGGATGTGGAGGTTCCTGGACGCCCTCAGTTTGTCTTCATCTTGTACCACAGCAGAGCTTGACATGATTGCTGCTAGCAGCATGTGTGGCGCTGCTGGATGGCTGATTCAAACATCTATGGACATTGGACCTGATGCAGGAGTGAACAGAGTGTACATATACCCGTGGGCTAGGTGTGGATATCAAGTGAAAATACCAGGTTTCTCTGCTGGAAGGGAAGCCTGCAAAAGCAGCGATGTGTCTCGAAGTGTCTGCCAGCATGTCATGTCGGCATGACCAAGCACCGCATAACTTGGTAGATGTCGTGGCATGAGCTGCTTCATTTTCGTGGATGTGGGAAAACATGAAGTTGAAATCGTTGCGGTTACAGCGATCAGGTTCTGCGAAGAGCACGGAGACCATTGACTCGAATTGCATGGAGAGAGAATGCGGCTACTCGTCATCGAAGTCAAGTCAGTTATTTTTTCTGAACTCTTCTGGGCCATTCTTTTCTTCGACGCACGAGCCTGGAGAAAAAATTCGCTTCCTCAGCACAAGGCAACGGTAGGCACACTTTCAGTTCCGTGGAAGGGGACACGGGAATCAGATTGTACCATCACAAAATAGTTTCAGTTGTCAACTTTTTGCTGCTGTGAGCATTGCATGGTTTTGACACCACGATAGGACCGCGCTCGAGCGGTGCTATGCTGTACGGGAGTGTTGCATACAAAGTGATGGAGACAGAGTGGGAATGTGTCGTTCGCCAATGGGAATTCTAGCGCGTTTGTTCCCCATAAACGAATTTTTTGTTAATTGCAAAGTAAACTGTGGTACCAACGGGGTTGGTTTGCTTGGTGTGCTGGTGGGTGGACCTCGTTGAGTGCGACCAGGGTTCTTTCGAATTGGGGATAAGCCATGATAGCACATTGCAAATCACGATGTAAGGTTGAACAGCGTAGCTAAGTAAAGCCAATTAAATTCGAGGAGACTTCGTGCTGTCAACTGTTTTTTAGCTTTCGTGTGCTTCAACAGCTGTGTCATTGATGTGCCTCAAGCTCGGAACCTATCTGAATCTCGTCTCGGGCGAACAACCTAATGACGATGGCGAAGTCATCGTCAATGACACGAGGTGATCAACAGCGGGAAAGCCTTCGCACTTCTTAACTTCACTTGGGAACGTGCCATCATTTTATAAGATAAAAATTGTCTTTTTAGTCTGTGGAGAAATTGGCCGTAATTTGAATTACCTGCCCCATCGTAACACTGGCTCTTAGCCCACGCGCTTGTAAGTTAGTCGGATTGTCGTCTTAGGGTCTTCAGGAATGAAGATAAACAGAAAATTTTAAGCATATGATGAGTGCCGCGCTACATGAAACTATGATCGTAAGCTTTCTCAGAGCTTTTAACGACTGTGGACATTACGTGGAGCTGCCGATACATAAGAACGAGTTACTCAATGAAGCGGCCACCGCAGGAGGGTGTTCAGGCCGCACGAAGCACTCTTTCCTTGACAATACTTTTCGTCGGATTGCAATCACTAGGTGCAAATGGAACTCAAGGATTCTCGCCGCTGCAGTCGGTCTTTCTACATCATATTCGGGGCGGAATTTCTGGCACGGGAGGGAAACTGCCACCCCAGAGTTTTGACCGTCCAACCCCTTGGGCATACATACCCGTCGTCTCGCCTGAGTCCTCCATGCGTCTTGAAATCCTCATCTAGTTGGTACTGCCCGCCTTGGCATCTTCCTTTACAATACGTTTCGCTATTCATAGATCTAGACGTACACTTCTTATACTTGTTGTTATTCATATTCTTACTCCTAGTCTGTCGCTGTAATCATCATAAGAACGAGTTTGTATGTGTAGGTTTAAAAGCTCAGCAACAAGTTCATTTTCATGCTAGCACTGTGAATTCTCTCTTCCAGAGACGTCTTCGACCACTTGAGGTTATACCTAACGATATCAATATAAATAATAAATCAATCTTTGATACACTTCAATACGAGGGTTCTCGTCTAGTTTCGCAGTGACGAATGGGAGTTTGATTTGGGGCTTGAATCGCGCGCCACTAGGCTCCACAAGCTGATTACGCAGCTCATAAATCCAGTGGAAACATTGGAGTACAAAAAGACGATACTTCCGCTGGTGAATATTTGGAGACAATTCCAAGATCTGCGTTGTTAGGATTTTGTTCAACCAGTCAACAAACTCCAAACGGGGGACAAAGACTGCAGCATATTCAATCAGAGACAGTAAGTAAGAGAACTATGACGTTATCGAGGAGTGGACGTTTACTTCACAGCTTGTACGACGTAACATGTATGCGATGCTTGCTGTGCACTATGGCCGTCTTTTTTGTCACGTTCACTGCGCTTGGAACGGTCCACACTTCCCGTGGAGTTTTCTACAATTCAAAGGAGGGGAGTCCTGTTAGTGGTGGTAAAATTATCATGGTAAGCC
>JAULKQ010003779.1:0-55920 GCA_032356285.1 Smithsoniella earleae
ACTTCACCTACGTCCCGCCCGGCGTCATCGAGTACATCGTCGAACACGCGCCCAGCGACACCGGCCCGTGGACACAACTCGGCGCTCCGATCAACGAATACGGCGCGAAGATCTACACGATCACCGATCCCGTCGTTGACCCGAACCGCCACTATCGCGTGCGCTCCCGCCTCGGCGATGGCAGCCTCGTCGATTACTCCTGGCCCGTCACAATCGACCCAACCGCCACGACAACGCTCGCCGCCGGATACATCCACACCGACGGCGACATGCACGTCCGCTGCTACGGCGACTGCCCCGAAGATCCCGCCGACCTGCGCATCGACGCCGATCTCGACAACAGCCACACATACAGCTTCAACGAGCGCTTCCACTTCGACACGCTGACCACACTCCTCGACGGCTCGAAGGTCTACACCGGCACGCTCAACTCCCCCATCGCCGACTTCCTCTACAACTATCGCATTGTTCTCGACACGGACCCGAGTGTCACCGAACCACGCCAGGGCGCCTACCAACGCGGCGACATCAACAACCGCATCCAGATGCGCTCCTTCGGCTCCACCTACATCTGGCCAAACAACCCCATCTGGATGAACCAGACCATCCAGCGACTCACCGACGCGCTCGCCATCGGCTACGACGGCATCCGCCTCGACTTCACCTTCGACTCAATGGATCTCTTCTGGGCCGCCACCGGTGAACCGCTCAACTATGCGCCCGGCGACACAATCATTCGCGACCAGATGATCCAACTCCTCTCGGCAATCAAGGCTGCACACCCGACAGCCCTCGTCTCCATCAACGGCCTCTTCACCGTCGTCGATCCCGCCAGCTTCGACACCTTCACCGACATCGTCGACATCGGCGAGGTCGAGTTCTTCGCCATCGGCAACAACAGAGCCTCACCCGAACTCCAGTCCAACACCGGCCAGGGCATGCAGGCCGTCTTCGACCTGCGCGCAAAAGGCCGCATGATCCTGCTCGATTCAGGCGTCAACGTCGCCAACCTTCTCGGCCGCATGCGCACATTCGCTCTCTATCTGCTCGTCTCAGGAGATGGCGTCTTCTTCTACACACAGACGGACAACTTCCTCAACGATGTCGTCTACCTTCCCGAATGGGATGTGCAGCTCGGCGACGCAATCATCGAAGTCATAAGCTTCAATGATCTCGCAGACCCGCGCGACCCCGCGCTTCTTTCACGCGAGTTCCAGCGCGGCTGGGTCCTCTTCAACAACAGCGCACAACCCATCACCATCGATCTCGAAGAAGAACTCTGGTCCCTCTCTATGACCGGCGGCCTCCACGAAATCGTCGGCGGCGACGGCCAGGCCATCTACACACCACTCACCGAAGTCACACTCGGCCCACTCGAACCCGCCATCCTCGTGCGCACCACCGAACCCTGCCCCTGGGATCTCGACGGCGACGGCGCCATAGGCTCAGCAGACCTCGCCGAACTCGTGGGTTTCTGGGGACAAACAGGCGTGCCCGCAGACTTCTTCGACAACGGAGTCGGCGCAGACGACCTCGCCGAACTCATCGGCCGCTGGGGACCATGCCCCTGATCGCCAATTCCCTTCATGAGGGAACTCCTGACGTGCGCATGCGAAGATTGAGAGTGTTCGGGCAGTTGGCCTAAAGAACGCCCGAAGGCGGCAAATTGCCGATCTCAAGGACGACAACAGCCCGCCAAAATGGACGGCCGCGCCGCTAAGTGCGCGCACCAGGGAGGATGAACGATGCCCCAGAGCCATGCCGCCCCGATTGTCGCCCAGAGATCAATCGTCCTTCTGATAGCAGCCGCGGCCATCGGTCCATGCACATCCGCAAACGCACAGCTTGAACGACTCATCGTCCGCGAGGTGATCGCGACGCCCCCCGCCGGCGTCCCCGCTGATGCGCGAAGATTTCACCTCTTCGCCGAGTTTGGATCCGATGAACTCGCGGTCATACGCGCACACTCAGGCGAAGAACCGAATCCCTCGTTCACCATCAATAACGTTCAGCATCCCGGCGCGATGTTCTTTCAGCAGTCGCCCCTCGGCGGAGACTTCCCTCCCAGCTCAGTGCTCTTTCAGTTCTTCCCGGATGTCGAGTTCGACACATATGTCGGCATTGGAAATCAGATCGACGAAACCCAGGTTTTCTCATCGAGCGACGCCGAGATTTTGTTTACTGCAACAGGCTTGCTCGGCGGCTGGCTTGATATCGGCCCGGGAGATCGCCAAGGCGAAGGCGCTCTCAATCCCGTCTCCGGAAAGTATGAGACGTTCCTAGGACAGTTCACGCTGACAGGGCTCGCGCCCGAATCGCTCACCCCCGACATCAATGGCGAATTAAACCCTGATGACATCTTCGCCGGCGCGTTGATCCTCGGTCTCGAACACATCGATGGCGCGGAGAGTGATTACATCTTTAAGTCACCCGGCGCTGCGCCAGAGTTCATCGAAGACATCGGCCCCAAGCCGACCTTCGACACGGCGTTCCGAAAATTCATCCTGCGCGAATTCACCGATCCATACCCCGCCGGAATGCCCGAAGGCGCGCGCACATTCCGCCTCTTTGCGCAATTCGATGACCCGGACGCGAGAGTGACAACCGCGCGCGGGTATCGCCTGCGACCGATCGACATCGATCTCACAGCGCATCCCGGCGCACACTTCTTCCAGGCTGACCAAGGCGCCGACACACCGCCCGACACAGCGACCATTGCGATGTTCCCGCTCGTCGAGTTCGACACATACGTCGGCATCGGACGCCCGATCGATGATCCGGATGCCGTGACAAACTCGTTCCTCGAGTTCACCGACACAAGACTCCAGGGATCCTGGTGGGATCAAAACCACACCGACGAGCAGGGCGAAGGAACGCTCAATCCTGAGAGCGAACTGTACGAGACCTTCCTGGGCCAGTTCACCATCATCGGACTCATGGAAGAATCCATGCGCTCCGGCACGGAAGGCGACATCGATCCCGCCGACATCTTCGAAGGCGGCTTGACGGTGGAGTTTCGAGATGCGGAACTCGCAATATACGAAGCAAATGTCGAAGACCTGGCTGATCCCGGCGAAATCCGCGCGTGCCTCGTCGGCTCACAACCCATCGAAGGCGTGACAATGAACGACTGGATCGGCCCGGCCTCCGGCGCCGATCTCGCCGATCCCAACAACTGGAGCCTCGGTGCGCCTGGCGCTTCGCATCAGCTCCGATTTCTTGATTCAGTTCTGATTGACGCTCACATGTCGAGTGACATGGCCGTCCACGGCTTGTCAGTGCTCGGCTACTTCACGTCGCTCGATGTCGATCTTCAGGGGCACACCCTGACCCTCGATGGGAAAGACGAAGTCTTCGTTGACAGAGACTCCAGATGCTCCGGATCCGCGTACGGCGTGGTCGGTTTCGATCACGGAGAGGTGCGCGTGCCCTCCGCGCCGAAGTTCAGCATCGACGTCGGAATCCACGTCGGCGAAGACGCCACGCTCATCGCAGAGTCTTTGGCGCTCGACCCGCAATTCGGCGTTGCTCAATTGGAAATTGAAGGCGCCGGCGCTCATGTGAATCTTGCGGGCGACCTCATTCAAACAAGCAGTACGTCACACAGCTCGTTCGCCGTGCTCAGAGTCCTCGATGGCGCCAGCCTTCATGCTGCGGGCGCTAGCAACTACGGCAGGTACGAACTCAGAGGCGAAGGATCCATCGCCGAGTTTGAAGAAGAGATTCTGCTCACCGAGAGTTTCTTCGAGTTCAATTTCAATGTGCATCTGGAAGATGGCGCCACTGTCCGATCGTTGGGGACAACGCTCTATTCAGATAGAGATCCCGAAGCCCGCCGATTCACACTCATCGGAGAAGACACTCAGTGGATCGCCGACAAACACTTCTCGGCGTCCGAGATGCAAATCCACATCGAAGACGGCGCCGCCATCCGTGCGCCCGTGCTCTTCCTCGGCGGCGTGCAGATCCACGCCGAACCCAGCGCCGTGCTCGATGGAAACGTGTACATCGGAAATGGCTACATCGACAGCGCGCTCAGTGGCCGGTTCCACATCAATGGAAGCCTGACGGGCATGGCGACATTTCGCATGCCACTTGATTCCCCGGATACACGCGGCGTCAATCCGGCGCGCATCATCATTCAGGACGCCATCAATCTGCGAGGATTCACACTTGAACCAACCCTCGCCGAATCACACGAGCCGACCATCGGCGACACATTCATCCTGCTCTCCGCATCAACAATCTACGGGGAATTCGCAGACATCAATCCGCCCAATCTCGCCGATGCCGGTCACCCCGAACTCGGTTGGCGCATCGAATACCAGCCGAATGAAGTGCTCCTGCATGTCGTCCCCATCTGCCAGGGCGACGCCGATTACGACGGCGCCCTCGAGGCCCGGGACCTCGCTTCCCTCCTCGGAAGCCTTGGGCCCGTCGATGAATCCAACGCATTGTTCGATTTCACGATGGACGGCTTCGTCGACACCGCAGACCTCGCCGAACTCATCGGCCGCTGGGGCTCCTGCCCCTGACCAACCGGCGCAACCGCCCCTCACACGCGCCCATCGCTGTCACGAACCACCCCCGACAGCCACCGATCGCCCATAACAAGCCGCAAACAGCCCTTTCTGCGGATTCCGCATAGAGAGCGCTCGACACCCATTTACAATGAACAAGGTGGAACTCTCGCCCCCCCGCGAGGGCGTCGTGGGCCCGAGCGGACATCCCAGGCAGATATCCCGAGGAGCCATCGCATGCGCCACAACGTCCGGCCAAGCCGCACGCGCATCATCACGCGCACCCTGACCATCAGCGCCCTCACCCTCCTCGCCTGCGCCGCCACGGCAAACGCCAACATCGAGCGCCTCATCCTCCGCGAGATCTTCCCCACCTACCCCGCCGGCATCCCCGCCGACGCGCGCACGTTCCACCTCTTCGCGGAGTTCAGCACGCCGCAATTCGCCGTGGTCGTAGCCGGAAACCAATCGGGTGGCTCATTCTCGATCAATTCAACGGCGCATCCCGGCGCCGCCATCTATCAACACGTTGCGGGCACTTTCCTTCCGCCCGTCTCCGCCCTCTTTGAGTTCGTCCCCGAACTCGAGTTCCATTCCTACGTGGGCATCGGCCTGATCACAGACGATCCGGACATGATCGGTCTCATGCTCGCGATCACGACAAGTACTGTCACGGGCGAATGGAACGACGGCGCCCCGCTGGACCGACAGGGTGAAGGTGTCTTGAACCCCGCGTCCGGCAAGTACGAGACATTCCTCGGCCAGTTCACGATCAGCGGCATGACGCCCGGCGCATCTCCGCCGGACGGGAACGATCTCGTCGATCCCGCCAGTGTCTTCGATGGTCCGCTCAGCTTGATTCTCAGCGACCCCAGCCATGACCTTGTCACCGTCGACTTTCCAACCTTTTCGAGCCCGCCCGATGATGGTGGCGGAGGAGGAACAGCGGAAATCGAACGAATCGCCCTGAAGGAAATTGAGACGGATTACCCCGGATCAATCCCAGCGAACACCCGAACATTCCACCTCCTCGCGCAGTTCTTTGGCCCCCAGAGCGTTCTCGGATACGCGCGCCCCGACCGTTTCCCAGGCATCGAAATCGACACCACAACACACCCAGGCGCCGAGTACTACCAGCATCCCGCCGGAGGCGACCTCCCGCCAGATCCCGCAGACTTCATCGCCAACCCCGGACTGGAGTACGACTCCTACGTCGGCATGGGATCCGACACCCTCGATCCGCACGTTGAGACCTCATCAACATTCGAGTTTGACGATCGATACTTCAGCGGCGCATGGTGGGATACAGATCACACAGATGCGCTCAGCCAGAGCGTGTTCAACTCCGATCTGAACGTATACGAAGTGTTCCTCGGACAACTCACCATCACGGGCATGGCCCCGGGAGAATCCCCGCCCGACGCCAATGGCTACGTCGATCCATCAACCGTCTTTCGTCGCGACGAAATGGCGCTCGAAATGTACGACGATGATGGAGCGCTCTTCTCCCTCACAACAAGAATCGCGTTCCCCGAAGCGCTTGAATCATGCGCCCGAGGCATCAGCGAAGCGCCTCCTTCAGGCGTCGTCTTCAACGACTGGATCGGCATCGGCGGCGCCGCCGACGCAAGCGACCCCGCAAGCTGGAGCCAGGGAGCGCCCGGTCCGGGACAGTCACTGAGATTCCTCCCCTCGGGCAACTTCGCCCCCCAATTGTCTTCCGACGTGACGGTGGACAGCCTTGCCCCGCGCGCGTTCTACAGCGCCCCCACCGTCGACATGGGTGGAAACACACTGACACTCACCAGTGATGATGATCCCATCTCAACCCTCGGATTCGAATGTGACACATTCGTGACCGGCTCCATCGGAATCTCAAATGGCGAGCTCATTCTTCCAAACGCAAGCTTGCGCTCCATTGAAGGTGCGATCACAATCTTCGGAGGCGCAAACGCCAGCGCGACCGCCCTGCTTGTCTCCGGCTCCCCGTTCTTCTCCAGAATCACCGTGTCAGATGTCGGCACGAAAGTCGTCGTTCCCGGCGGCGTCGGTGTCTCGGGTGGCGCTAAGACAATTGCATCCCTTCATATCCTGGATGGAGCAAGGGTCGAGGGCTCCTCATTCAGCCAATTCACGGCGCGCGACTCTGGAATTGCTTCACTTCTCATCCAAGGCGCTGATTCATCGCTTGATGTTGAAGGCGAGTTCTCAGCGATTGCTCAGTCTTTCAGTGATGGAATTGGAATCCGAGTGAGAGATGGCGCTCGAATTAAATCGGGCGCCGTCGATCTGAAGGGCGCTCAGTACAGCGTGGTTGCGCTCACCGGCAAGGGAACAGAGTGGGTCGCAGACGGCCCTTTCAAGGCGATTGAACTCGACCTCGATATGGAAGACGGCGCCACCATCGCCTCCCCCTCCATCGAACTCACGAACGCATCCCCTCACACCGACACCTACGCCATCTTCGACGGCAACCTCACAACGCCCCTCTCGCTCTATGGCGAATACATCGTCACCGGAAACATCCAGGACGCCGTCGGCCTCAGGCCCACCCTCAAGCCGCCCGCATCACGAGCCCGCGGCGCAGCCTCGCCCCTCTTCGATGTCGGCGGCTACATCGACCTCAACAACACCGGATTCTTCACCAGCTTCGAGGCCGGCTTCACGCCCGCGCTCGATGACGAGTTCTTCATCCTCCGCGCCGGAACAATGCTCGGCGATGCGTTCGCAAACACCGGCCTCCCAGACCTCCCCGAATCTCTCGGCTGGCGCATCACCTACCTCCCCAATGAAGTCCACCTCAAAGTCGCCCCCTTCTGCGCAGGCGACGCCGACTACTCCGGCGCCGTCACCGCGGCGGACCTCGCCACACTCATCGGCTCCTGGGGACCAACCACCAGCGCCAACGAACACCTCGACACCAACGGCGACAACAACATCGGCGCCGCAGACCTCGCCACATTGGTCGGCTCCTGGGGCGCCTGCCCATAGACACACACAACCCCATGACGAACGCAACGCACAACGCATTCCGCACACTCGCCATCGCGCTCATCACACTCATCGGCGCAAGCGCAGCCGCCACCGCCGACCTCGAGCGCCTCATCCTCCGCGAAATCTTCCCCACCTACCCCGCCGGCATCCCCACCGACGCGCGCACGTTCCGCCTCTACGCCGAGTTCGATGACGATGAACTCGCCGTCATCACTGCGGGCCCTGGACCAATCCACCCATTCATGATCAATGCGGCGACGCATCCCGGCGCATCCTTCTACCAGAATGCGGCGGGAACCTTCTTGCCTCCCATTGCCGGCTTGTTCCCTTTCGTCCCCGAGCTTGAGTATCACACGTACGTGGGCATCGGACGACTCACCGATGAAGAAGACATCACGCCCCTCAGTCTGTCAATCATGCCGACCACGGTCATTGGTGACTGGGTCGACATCTCGCCCATGGATCGACAAGGCGAAGGAATACTGAATCCGTCGACCGGCAAATACGAGACATTCCTCGGCCAGTTCACCGCCACCGGCATGGCGCCCGGCGCATCCCCTCCGGGGATGAACGATCTCGTCGACATCGACTCGCTCTTCGATGGCCCATTCAGCATCACAATGAGAGACACAGAAAACGACGCGTTTCGCGCCGAATTCGAAACGATGGGAGGAACACCCGACATCATTGAGATCCCCGGCGGCGGAGGCGGCGGCCTCGAGCGCCTCATCCTGCGCGAAATATTCCCAACCTACCCCGCAGGCATCCCAGCCGATACGCGCACATTCCATCTCTTGGCAGAGTTCGATGACGACGAACTCTCGATCGTCCTCGCCGGCGCTACGGACGCCGGAACATTCTCCATCAACTCCGCGCTCCATCTCGGCGCGACCTTCTATCAGAACATCGCCGGCGGCAACTTCCCGCCCAACTCCACCATCATCCCCGTCGTCCCCGAACTCGAGTTCGATACCTACGCCGCCATCGGTCTCCTCATCGATGACACCGATCTTGCGCCCAGCGGCGCATTTTCGTTCGGCCCATCCGACGTCAATGGAGCTTGGTTCGACACCGACGACTCCGATCGCCAGGGCGAAGGCGTCCCCAACCCTTCCAGCGGCAAGTACGAAACGCTCCTCGGACAATTCACCATCACAGGTATGACGCCCGGCCAGTCCCTCCCTGACGCCGACGATCTCGTCGATCCCGCAAGCGTCTTCGATGGCTCGTTTGAGCTCCTTCTGAGCGATGCGATGCTTGAGATTTCCAAATGGCAGTTCGAGACATTCTCCAGCCCGCCCACGCAGCCAATGGAGGAGCCCTGCGAAGACATCCTCAATGAATCGCCCCCCGCCGGAACGACATTCAATGACTGGATCGGCGAAGCCGGCAGCCCAAGCAACCCGATCGATCTCAACGATCCGGCCAACTGGTCCGCCGGCGCGCCGACAACCTCATCACAACTGCGCCTGCTCGAAGCAGAAAGCAACGTCTTCACGGCGCTCACCGACGACCTCGAAGTCAGCGGCATGTCACTCCGCGACGAGTCTCGCAGCCTCAACATCTCCCTTCAGTTCAAGCAGCTCACCATCTCAGGCGCCACCGACCCCCTGTCCAGCGAAGTCTTCGCCTGCGACACCGAGTTCGGCGGAAGCTTCAATTTCTCTGGAGGGGGATCGGCCCAGATCACTGCTCCCACCGCCGCCGTCACGAACATCCTCGTCAGCGGCGCCGCACAATTCAGCGCGAACGCATTGACCATCGGTGAGTCGTTCTCCGTAATCGAAGCCGATGTCTCGCTGTCAGACAAACTGACCATCGGCAGCCCCGCATTCGTTTCAATCATCGCAAAGGGCGTCGTCGAAGCCGCCGAACTGTGCCATACAACATCCGATGGCGACGACCCCTCCGGCTACAACGTCGATTTCGATGGACGACTCGATATCAATGGAGACTGCGACATCGAAGCGCACCCGCTCTCCAGTGGCGTCACGTTCGATGTGGACGGATTCGCGTCAGTCGACACCGGCGCCACACTGTTCGACGGCGGCGGCGTCAGCCAGCTCACGCTCGGCCAGTTCTGCACATGGAGCGCCGACACCTCCTTCACCGCCCGCGGCCTCAACATGATGCTCGATGCATCAGACATCATCGCGCCGCAGATCACCATCGATGACCAGTCCTCCCTGACGACCGCGAGCATCGCAGGGCTCGGAGGCGATACATTGCTCAGTGATGGATCATCACTCGATTGCGAGTTGTTCATGACCATTTCCGGCGACCTGATCACATCCGGCGCCGGCAATGAACTTCGCGCCACGCTCTTCGCGCCAAGCTCTCTTCGCGGTGGCTCATCGCCCCGTTATCAGATCTCCGGCGCCGCCGAACTCGCAAACGCAACACTCGCCATCGACCTCCACGCCGCGCTCACGCCCGCACTCGGCCAGACATTCACCATCGTCGCCGCAAACTCCATCACATCCCCCTTCGCCGGCGCCATCCTCCCCGACATTTCCGGCGGCGACCCCAACCTCGGCTGGAAGATCAACAACGACCCCGACCAGATCGAACTGGAAGTCGTCCCCTTCTGCGCCGGCGACGCCGACTACTCCGGCGCCGTCACCGCAGCGGACCTCGCCACACTCATCGGCTCATGGGGACCAACCACAAGCGCCAACGAACATCTCGATACCAACGGCGACAACAACATCGGCGCCGCAGACCTCGCCACGCTGGTCGGCTCCTGGGGATCCTGCCCCTGACCCCCTCCAACGCCCTCACAGATTGCCAATTCACCCTTCCTTCTCACCAATTCCCTGCCAGCAAACGCTCCGCACGGAACATAATCAACTGCCGCGCCGTCCCGAGAGAACGGCGCCGATGTCAGGCAACCGCCGCCCGCTCACACGGGCGCCAAGGGAGGACCCAAAAGAATGATTCGTCACTGCACCATCGCGCTCGCAGCGCTCACTATCGCCGCATCCGCCTTCGCAGGCGGCCTCGACAATCGCGACGTCCAGATCAAGAGCGTCGACTTCGACAACCAGATCCTCGAAGTCCACAACTTCGCCGCCACATTCCGAAACCTCCAGGGCTGGCGATTCTGCACGCACGATGACAACCAGCAGCTCATCTACTCAAACGTCGGCGGCCTCAACGGCATCTCCCTCGGACCCGGCGAGTCACTCTTCATCTACTTCAACAACAACGCCCCGGCCACACCACTCCACGTCAACCAGTCATCCGTCGGATCTTTCGCACTGCCACTCGACGCCGTCGGCGCCTACGGCATGCAGCTCTACTTCCCAAACACCTCCGGCATCGTGCTCTTCAACGATGACACACTCATCGCCGACCACCTCCAGTGGACCGATGGCGGAACGGTCGGCACCGCCGAACGACGCACCGATCAGGCCGTCTCCGAAGGACTCTGGACCGCCGAAGGCGCATTCATCACAACACAAGCCGACTCCGAACGAATCGATCTCATCGATCTCTCAAACGGCCGACTCCACGGACCCGCCGACTACGAAGTCACCAACCCCGTCCTCGGCGACTGCCCATGGGATCTCGACGGCAACGGCTCAGTCGGCGCCGGTGACCTCGCAGCCCTCATCGGATTCTGGGGCCAGGGCGGCGTCCCCGCAGACTTCGACGAATCCGGCGCCGTCGGCGCAGGCGACCTCGCCGAACTCATCGGAAACTGGGGCCCCTGCCCAGCCCCGTAACCGGCCTCGTAACAGGCCGCCCCCCATCCCACCAACCACCCAAAGGCGCCCGCGCATCATCACCGGGCGCCTTTTTCGCGCGCACAAACAATTGTCATTCCCTTTGCTCACTCCACCCTTGGCGCAAAGCCGATCATGCCTATAGTCCTGCCGTCCAGAGCCGGACAACAACCATGACCAACCAGCTCAACCACATCCTGTTCACCCGCTCCAGCGACGCCTGGCCCGCCGCCATCAAAACGGCCGCCGCCATGCAGTGCGCCTGCGCCTGCCTGACGCCTCCTTTGCATAGAAGCGTCATTGCGATCCCCAACAACCAGATGCGAGCGGGCGGCCACCCCAGGTAACACAAAGCCGCAACAAACGATCCTCCAAAGGACGCCCGCTTCCAACCGAAGCAGGCGTCCTTTTTTCATACCCCCTCAAACAACGTTCATTTCAAGGCTGTTCCCATGAGCGTTCTCACAACACACAACCCATCCCCCGCCGCACGCGCCAACCCCGAGCGCGCACCCATCTCCCCCGCCCCAGCCAACGGCCGGTCCGATATCGCAGCAGTCACGCGCCTCCTCACGCGCCTCGCCCGCGCCCTCGGAACCTGCGGCGGCTCAGCAAACCACGTCGAAGGCGCCCTCACATCCTGCGCACAAGCCCTCGGCGTCGAGGCCGAGTTCTTCGCCACACCAACAAGCGTCATCATCACCGTCGGCCCCGAAGACGATCAGCGCACCCTGATGACCCCCATCCGTCAGTCCGATCACAACCTCGAAAAACTCGTCGCCCTCGATCGCATCCTCACCGACATCAAAGCCGGCGCCCTCGCGCCCGCCGACGCCGTCGACGCCATCAAGGCCATCGAAGCGATGCCCGATCGCGTGCGCTTCACCAGCGAAGTCCTCGCCTTCACCCTCACCGCCGCATCCGTCGCCATCCTCTTCCAGGGCGCATGGATCGACGTCCTCGCCGCAGGATTCGTCGGCGCCATCGTCGGCGTCCTCACCGTCACCGCCGCCACCAAAGGCGGCGCCATCCGAATCGCCGAGTTCCTCGCCGGCGCCGTCGCCGCATTCCTCGCCGCATTCGCCGCACACACACTCGGCGCCTCCGCCCCCACCGCAACCCTCGCCGGACTCATCGTCCTCGTCCCCGGCTACACACTCACCACCGCCATGAACGAGCTCGCCACGCGACACCTCGTCTCCGGCGCCGCGCGCCTCATGGGCGCCATCCTCATCTTCATCATGCTCGGCTTCGGCGTCGCCGTCGGTCAGCGCGCAGCCGAAGCCATGTCCCTTACCCAAATAGAACCCGCCGGCGCACTCGCGCAAGCCGCGCCCGAATGGCTCATCGCCCCCGCGCTCGCCCTCATCGCATTCCCACTCGTCGTCCTCTTCAAAGTCGCCGCCCGCGACTGGAAGTGGGTCCTCCTCGCCGCGCTCATCGGCTTCGTCGGCGCCCGCCTCGGCGCGCTGGCTATCGGACCCGTCCTCGGCGCCGGCGTCGGCGCACTCTTCGTCGCACTCGTCGGCAACGCCACCGCCCGACTCCTCAACCGACCCGCGGCCATCATGAACGCCCCCGGCCTCCTCCTCCTCCTGCCCGGCTCGCTCGGCTTCCGATCCGTCAGCGCCCTCCTCCATGAAGAAGTCACCGCCGGCGTCGAAACCGCCTTCAACATGATCATGGTCGCCGCCTCACTCGTCACCGGCCTCCTCATCGCCGCCCTGCTCATCCCGCCCCGACGCGATTTCTAAAGCCCCAGCCCCAATTTCCCCCCGCAAGGCCTCAAAAACCCCGCAAAAAACCCGCGCCTTCTCCCCGATTCCCTGTCGGATTCCACCCCATCGATTCCGCAATTGATGGTGGACCACCGGCGATGCGCACCCGCGCAACTCGCCCCCACAAGGAAAGGAGAGAGCGACCCCATGCGCCTCATCCCACCGACTGATCGAATCAATCTCTTCTGCGCGTGTGTCTTCATGTTCGCGCCCGCCGCCGTCGCGGGAGATCTCAATCCCCCGCCCGGCGCGCCGGCGTCGACCATGAAGACCCTCGACGAAGTCGAGCCGCGCATCCCCATCGACGCCCTTCCCGTCCAGATCAATAACCCCGGCTCCTACTACTTCACCGGCGACCTCGCCGGCGTCAACGGCGCCGTCGGCATCATCATTAACGCAGACGATGTCACCATCGACCTCCGCGGCTACACCATGCGCGGCGTCCCCGGCGCCTCCACCGGCATCACCATCGCAAACGGACCCAGATTCAATATCTCCATACTCAACGGGACCGTCCGCGACTGGGGCGCCTCCGGACTCTTCCTCCCAGACGCCCGCGAAGCCCACGTCGAAAACATCCTCACGGAAGACAACAACAATAATGGCATCTACGTCGGCTTCGGAGGCGTCATCAAAGGCTGCCACGCCAGAGGCAACGGCGCCACCGGACTTCGAGGCCAGGCCGGAACATCCATCTTCGACTCCACCACCACAGGCAATGGCCTCGTCGGCATCTTCGTCGAATCCGAAGGCGTCATCCTGCGCTGCACCAGCAGACTCAATGGCGCACAAGCCAACATCGCCAACCCCATCGAAGGCGCCGGCATCGCCGCAGGCGACAACAGCGTCATCGCAGACTGTGTCGCCACACGAAACGATCGCGCCGGCATCGAAACGGGAAACAACTGCTCCATCTCCGGCTGCCAGGCAAACGAAAACGAGTTCGCCGGAATCCTCACCGCAGAAGGCTGCGTCATCGCAAAATGCTCAGTCGGTGACAACGTCACAACAAACAACCAGCAGTTCCAGGCCGGCTTCTACAACGGAGGCGTCACCACCGGCGCCGCAAATGTCATCACCGACTGCCAGACCGATGGCAACAAGGGCCCCGGCGTCTACGCCTTCGAGCACAGCGTCATCAACAACTGCTCCGCAGACGCAAACGGCGCCGACCTCGACGTCGCCAACGCCGGCGCACGAGGACAATCCATCGTCGAGGAATACGCATACCGCGCAGGACTCGTCGCAGAAACCGGCGGACTCATCGCATCCTCAACCGCCGCAAGAAACACCGAAGCCGGACTCGTCCTCCACAGAGGCGGCGGACTCTTCGACTCCGAAGCCCTCGCCAACGGCGAAACGCCCCTCGCCCCGCGCGGCGGCCTCCTCGGTGTCGGTGTCGCCGCCGATCGATACAACATCCTCGCCCGAGTCAACTCCATTCTGAATGGATACCAGGGCTTCCGAATCACATCCTCAAACCTCGCCCTCAAATGCGCCGCGCAGCAGAACGGCCAGGTCGGCATGCAGACCGTTGATGAAAACTACGTCATCGAGTTCACAGGCATCGAAAACGGCCCGCCACTCAACGTGGCCCAGCGAGGATCCAACCCCATCGGAGGCCTGCACGTGCGCCAGCAGGGAACACGCGTCGCCGATGCGCACCTTGCCTCAAACTCACACGGACTCACAATCAACTCATCCGAAAACTTCATCCACGGCGTCAGCGCAACCCAGAACCCGCCCGCAAGCGGCGTCAACAACTACGACGTCGCCCCCGGCGCCCTCTTCCACCTAGATAGGCTCAACGGCGCCGGCTTCAAATCCGTATGGATGAACCTCGACATCGACTTCCCGCCCCTCCAGACAACAACGCCCGCAGAAGGAGCGTCCAAATGAACAAGCGCATCATCCTTCTGACAACGCTCGCTCTTCTCATCGCGCCCGCCAACGCCGGCGATCTCAACCCGCCCCCCGGTGCGCCCCAATCAACCATGAAAACGCTCGATGAAGTCGAGCCCCGCATCCCCATCGACGCCCTCCCCTACACCATCAACCAGCCCGGCAGCTACCAGCTCACCGGCAATCTCACCGCCGCCGCCGCCGGCGACTACATCACCATCAGCGCAAGCGATGTCGCCATCGACTTCAAAGGCTTCACCATCGATGGCGCCGGCGTCGCCGACTACGGCGTCCGCGCAAACGGCACGCGCACCAACCTCATCATGACCAACGGCGTCATTCGCGATTGCGACGGCCCCGGCGCCGATCTCACATCCATCAACGAATGCGCCATCGAGCAGATGCAGCTCTACAACAACCAGGGCGATGGCCTCTCCGTCGGCTTCGCATCCGTCGTCCGCGAATGCCACGCGCGCAGCAACCTCGGCGCCGGCATCAACGGCAGATTCGGAACCGAAATCCTGAACTCCATCGCCGCCTTCAATGGCGCCTCCGGCCTCGTCGTCGAAGCCGAAGGGCTCGTCATCGGCTGCACATCACGTGGCAATGGCGATGCGACGGTCCTCCTCGAAGCCGATCAGCGAGGCACACTCGCAAACCTCGGCGCCGGCATCGCCGTCGGCGACAACAGCCGCGTCGCCCAATGCGTCGCAACAGCAAACGCCGTCCACGGCATCGAAACAACAGCCCACTGCACAGTCGAACAATCCGTCGCCGCACAAAACAACATCTCAGGCATTAAGACCGCCGACCACTGCGTCATCATCGCCTGCGCTGCGCGCGAAAACGGCCAGAATCCTCCGCCCCCCGTCATCTTCCCCAACTCGCCCGATGACATCACGCTCTACGCAGGCATCTGCGCCGGCGAAGCGAACACGATCAACGACTGCGCCGTAACCGCCAATATCGGAGGCGGCATCATCGCGCTCCTGTCATCATCGCTCGACAGCTGCGCCGCAACCGGCAATGGCGACACCGCACTCATCGTTACGTCGCCCGTCAACAGAGGCGTGGACCTGCTCCTCCTCTTCCGAACCTTCGCGCTCGTCTCCGGCATCAACGCCGACGCAGGATCAACCGTCACCCGCGTCGCATCAGGTGAAAACGTCTTCTGCGGCGTCAACACAGGCGCCGGCGCCGTCGTCACCCAGTCAGTCGCAGAATCCAATGGCTTCCTGTTTCCTGAAATGCGAGGCGGCAGCGGAACGCCCTACACCGGCGAAGGTCGCGCCGGCGCCGGCTTCGTCGTCAACGAACGCTCACTCGTCTCCGAATGCGCCGCCATAGCAAACGTCGGCATCGGCATGTTCGTCCTGCCCAACTCCGTCGTCACCGACTCAATCGCCTGCAACAACGATCTTTCAGGATTCGATGGAGACGACGGCGTCCATTTCAAGAGACTCCTCGCAGCAGGCAATGGCGATGTCGCCCCGCCCCCCGTCAGCCAAAGAGGATTCAACTTCCCCATCGCAGGCATCCGAAGCGTCGCCAATCGAACACGCATCGATTCATGCCACGCCGTGCAGAACAACGTCGGATTCTTTGTCGACGGAACCTTCATCACCTTCGTGCGCAACTCCGCACAAAGCAACACCAATGGCGGAGCCGAGCTGAACTTCACGTACAACTTCTTCAATCAAAATCAGACCGGCGACTTCACCGATGATCCGGCCACCGCTGATCCATACGACAACTTCGATATCGACCAGCTCGACTGACGCGCCGCCTTACTGCGCAGAATCAATCTCCGCGATCTTCGTCGACCACTGCTCGGCGGCAGTCGCATCCTCGCGAAGCTGCGCGATCTCCAGCATCCCCTCAGCCGCACGCACGCGGAAACGCTTATACGCCGCGCCGAACGCCGAGAGATTCTGCTCCGCAAGCGCAAACTCCGATGCCGCGGCGTCAAGCTGCTCAAGACCAAGCAGACACTCGCCCATGCGCACATGCGCCACGCCAAGCCGCCAGTGACCCTCAGGCATCACCGCCCGACCCAACTCCAGTGACTCCAGCGCCACCGGCTGCGCATCGCCATACCGACCGAGATCGTTGTACACATCAGATAACGCGCTCACCATCATGAAGACGTAGTGCGTCTCGCGACCGTACTGCTTCTCCATCGCGTCAACCAGAAAGAGCCGCATCGGAAGCGCCTCTTCAGCCTTGCCCATCCGACTCAGCAGATCAGCAAAGTTATGCATCGCCCGAAGCGTGTCCGGATGCTCCTCGCCAAACGCCGCGCGGCAAGTCTCCAGATTCCGCGTGTGCATCCGCTCCGCATCCTCAAGCCGACCCATCCGCGAATACAAGACCGCAAGATTGTTGATCGCCTTCAGCGCCGAATCATGGTGCGGCCCGTACACCTTCTGCGAAAGCTCCAGATCCCGCTCCATCAGCGGAAGCGCTTCCTCATACCGACCCATGTCGTCATACAAGGCCGCAAGATTGTGCAGCGCCCCGACCGTGTTCGGATGCTCATCGCCAAGCTTCGATCGCGTGATCTCCAGCCCGCGAATCAAGAGCTGCTCAGCGCGCTCGAAGTTGTTCAACCCCTCGCCGTTATACAGCGTGCCGAGATTGATCATCACCGCCGCAACATCAAGATCATCATCGCCAAGCAGCTCGCGCCGCTTGTTCAACACCTCAATGTAAATCGGCTCCGCCTCAGCTGACTTGCCCTGCAGACGAAGGTTGTAACCCAGATCCTCGAGAAGCCGCAGACGCAACACCTCCGGCGGCGACAGACTCAAGCCGCGCCGCAGCGTCGCCTCCGCCTCCTCGATCTGGTGCATCGCCTGCTGATTCACACCAATCTGACGAATGATCTCAATCGTCTGCTCAGCGTTCTCGCCCAGATACGCCTTGTAAAGCTCATACGCCCGACCAAGCTGGGGCGCCGCCTGCTCGTTGTACGCAAGCTCCCGATACGTCGTCCCCAGAGTCTGGCGCAACTGCGCCTCAACCAGCGGCCGATCCTGGAACTGACCAACCTGCGCAGCGGCCGCATCCAAAGTGTCGCGCACCATCACATCACGACCAAGCTCATACGGACTCGCCGCACGAAGCATGTTCGTCAAAAACTCCGTCACCTGCTGCGCCTGCGCAAGCGATGACTGCGCAGCGCGCCGCTCATCATCCGCCCGATCGCGCTGCTTGATCGCCTCCGCCTCAGCCGCCACCGCCGCATCACGCGCCGCATTCGCCCGGCCGTACTCACTCCACGCAAG
Organism: Smithsoniella earleae; assembly: GCA_032356285.1. NCBI lineage: Eukaryota > Viridiplantae > Chlorophyta > Ulvophyceae > Smithsoniella > Smithsoniella earleae. The sequence goes on from JAULKQ010003779.1 coordinate 18,210, forward strand.
CCCAAGCCCAAGCACCAGCGCCGCCGCAACCGCCGCGCCCGCCGTCAAGAGACCCTTGTGCCTCCGCGCAAACTTCTTGAAGCGATAGCTCGTCGTCGGAGGACCTGCAAGACACGGATCGCCAATCAAATGACGCCCGATGTCACGCGCAAGCGCCGCCGCCGATTCATATCGCCGACGACGATCCTTCTCCAACGCGCGCATCACGATCCAGTCAATGTCTCCCCGCAATCGCTTCGCAAGCTTCGAGCGCGTCACACCGCCTCGCTGCGCCGCAATCACCGGCCCATCTTCAAGCTGCCCGATCCGAGCGCTCGGCCGAGGAGGATCCTTCTCCTGAATCAACTCCTGCGCTTCGATGAAGCTCAAACCGCGCAAAGAATCCGACTTCACCGGCGTCTCGCCCGTCAGCAGTTCATACAACAACACGCCCAGCGAATAGATATCCGCCCGCGTGTCAATGTCATTGGAAAAGAGATCAAGCTGCTCCGGCGCCATGTACTGAGGCGTGCCCACCAAGTGCTGCTGCTGCGTCACGATCGTTCGATCAGTCAGCCGCGCCTCCGTCGCCTTCGCAATCCCGAAATCAATCACCTTCGGCGAAGGCCGATCCCCCGACTGGCTCACCAGCACGTTGTTCGGCTTGATGTCCCGATGAATGATCCCCTTCTGATGCGCATGCTGAATCGCATAACACACCTCACAGAAGAGCTTCAATCGCGATGTCGTATCCAGCTTGTGTGAGTCGCAATACTTCGTGATCGGCAGACCATCCACAAGCTCCATCACGAAGTAGGGACGACCCTTCTGCGTCTTCCCCGCATCAAAAACCTTCGCGATGTTCGGATGGTCCATCAGCGCAAGCGCCTGACGCTCCGCCTCAAAGCGCCCGATCACCTCATTGGAATCCATCCCCGGCTTGAGAATCTTCAGCGCCACATGACGCCGCACCGGCGCCGACTGCGAGGCAAGAAACACAGTCCCGAAGCCGCCCTCGCCCAGAATGCGCGAAAGCGTGTACGCCCCGATCACCGAGCCCTCACGCTCATCCTCCAGCGTCCCAACCTCCGAAGCCTCCTCCGCAGACGCCACAACCTCAGCGCCCATATGCGTCGGCGATGCCATGAACCCCGTCGCCGCATAGTGCGACTCCAGCAGCGCATCCACCGCCTCCCGAAGCTCAATGTCGCCGCCGCAAGCCCCGGCAAGGAACGAATCGCGAACCGAAGGCTCCTCCTCCAGCGCATCCATGAAGATCTCTTTCGCCCGATCCTCGTTCATCAGGTACATCTCCCGGTGCGCCCATCCGCCCGCGGCACGCGACCATCAATCAAAAAGAATACCACCCCGTCCAAAATCCCTGCTCCAACCCGCTCAGTACGCCCTCGAAGCCCCCATGCCGTAATCTGTCAGCATGCGGCACGAGCCCGCCATCTTCTTCGATCGCGATGACACCCTCATCGCCAACAAGTCCGTCGTTCCCGACGGCGACCTCGGCGATCCCAAGCTCGTCAAGCTCATGCCTCATGCGCTCGAATCCTGCAAAGCATTCAAAAACGCCGGGTTCAAACTCATCGTCATCACAAACCAGGGCGGCGTCGCCCGCGGCAAATACGACACAGCCGCAGTCAGAGCCGTCAACGATGAAACAAACGCCCAGCTCGAAAGTCTCATCGACGCGTTCTACTTCTGCCCTTACCACCCAAACGGGGTTGTCCCCGAATACACCCGCGAACACCCCTGGCGCAAACCGCAGCCCGGAATGATTCACAGAGCGCAGCTCGACCACGATCTCGACCTCGATTCCTCATGGTTTATCGGAGACGCAATCCGAGACGCACAAGCCGGCAAGACCGCAGGCTGCACAACCGTCCTACTTTCAACTGAAGATGACGATATCTCCGGCCTCGCCGATCATCCGGCAGTCGATCACATCGCAAAATCACTCGCCGACGCCGTGAGACTCATTCTCAAGTAACCGTCACGCCGGGTGAATCGGCCCATCCTCGCATTGCAGCCGCACATCCCACAATTGATTGTCCGCCCCGTGCGCCACGCCTATTTTAAGCTATCGCACGCCAGGCGCTGATTGCGCACGGCCCGCGATCATGCGTGGAGAAACAATGCGCAATCATCAATCGGCGGCTACCGATCCCGCTCCGTGGCACAAGCATGATGAAGATGCGCCCCGCGTCTCCATCATCATCCCCACGCTCAACGAAGAGCCCAATGTCGATCTCATCATCGCGCAAACGCTTGATGCGTTCCGCGAGTCGAACCTCGACTGCGAAATACTCATCGCCGATGGCGGCTCCACCGACGACACGCGCAACCGCGCAAGACGCTGGCGAACAAAAGCCCCCGTCAGACTCATCGAAGCCGAAAGCGGCAAAGGACTCGCCGGCGATGTGCTCGCCGCAGCGCGATGCGCCGCCACCGACATCATCGTCGTCATGGATGCCGACCTCAGCCACCCGCCCGATGTCGCCCCCATCCTCGCAAACAAAATCGCAAGCGAAGGCTACGACATGGCCATCGGCAGCCGCTACGTCCGCGGCGGCGCAACACCCGGATGGCCCCGCAGCCGACGTCTCATGTCCAGAGCCGCAAGCCTGCTCACATGGCCGCTCGTCAACGTCAAAGATCCAATGTCCGGATTCTTCGCCATCGCAAAGGACAAACTCCTGCGCGTCGACGAAAACGCGTGCGGCTTCAAGATCGGACTCGAAGCGCTGCTCGTCTCCGGCGACACACTCAAAACCTGTGAAGTGCCCATCCGATTCGTCGATCGCTGCGAAGGCGACTCCAAAATGTCCTCCGGTCAGGCCAACGCATTCCTCAAACGAACCACCGAACTCGTTGGCGGCGCCCTCAGCACAACAAGCGCCGCAAGATTCGCAGTCGTTGGACTCATCGGCCTGCTCCTCGATCTCACCATCTTCAACCTGCTCCGCATCAATGGCGCCTCGATCGCATTCGCGCACATCTCCAGCTTCGTCCTCGCCGCCGCATCCAACTTCTACCTCAACAAAAACTGGACCTTCCGCGACAGCGAACAAACCGACGCCTCGCTCACAACCTGGCTGAAGTTCATCGCCGTCGCGCTCATCGCCCTGGTCCTCCGAGGCGGCGTCATCGGCGCCCTCGTCACCACCGCACACTGGAATCCGAACCTCGCAGTCATCGCGGCAATCGGCGTCGCCGCCTTCGTCAACTACCTGGGCAACGCCTTCTATGTCTTCCCCGCAGGACGCAAGGCCGATGTCAGCGTTCGATGGCGACTCGCGGCGCTCGCAGTCATCGCATTCTCAGTCGCCTTGCGCATCGCCTACGCCGGCGCCGTCGATCTCGCGCCCGAAGAAGCTTACTACTGGACATACGCGCAACATCCCGCCATGGGATACCTCGATCATCCTCCGATGGTCGCATGGCTCATATGGACCGGCGCCGAACTTTTCGGCGACACCGAAATCGGCGTCCGACTCGGAACCCTCCTCTGCTGGTTCATCTCCCTCGCCGCCATCTTCGGCCTGGCGCGCAACATGTTCGGCAAGTCAGCCGGATTCCTCGCCGCCATGCTCATGGCCATCCTCCCCTTCTTCATCGTCTGGGGATTCGTCGCCACGCCCGATGCGCCCCTCACCGCCGCATGGGCCGGCGCGCTCTTCTTCCTCGAACGCGCGCTCGTCGCAGAAAAAAGAATCGCATGGTGGGGCGTCGGAGTCTGCATCGGACTCGGCATGCTCTCCAAGTACACCATCGCCCTGCTCGGGCCGGCCATCCTGCTCTACATCATCATCGATCCGCGAAGCCGAAAGTGGCTGCTGCGGCCGGAGCCCTGGCTCGCCGCATTCACCGCCCTCGTCATCTTCTCACCAGTCATCATCTGGAACTATGAAAACAACTGGGCATCCTTCGCATTCCAGTCAACGCGAAGAATCTCAAAGAGCCCCGAGTTCTCACTTCACCTGCTCGTCGGCTCCATCATCGTCCTCATGACGCCGCTCGCAGCGCTCGGCGCCCTGCGCAGCGTCGCCATCCGAAGACTCTGGACAATCCGAAGCACACCCGTCGAAACGCTGCTCACGCGACAGCGACTCTTCAGCGCCATCTTCGCGCTCGTGCCCCTGTCAGTCTTCGTGCTCTTCAGCCTGACCCATCAGCCCAAACTCAACTGGACCGGCCCCCTCTGGCTCGCGCTCCTGCCCGTCCTGGCCAACGACATCATCCCGCCTGCAGATGTCGCGCTGTCAAAGGTCGAACGCTTCGGACAGCGACTCTGGAAGCCCACCATCGTCACGCTCATGATCGGCTTCGGCGCATTCCTCCACTACCTCTCGCTCGGTCTTCCCGGCGTCGGTTACTCCGACAATATGCTCCTTCCCGTCGCATGGCAGGAGTTCGGCGCCGAAGTCGAAATGATCGAAGAAGATCTCGAGCACATCTACCACATCGAACCCCTCGTCGTCGGCATGGATCGATACTTCGTCGCCGCAGAGCTCGCCTTCTATCGCCGCGCAGGTTCCGAAGCCGTCACCGACACAACCAGCCAGCATCTCTTCGGCGCAGAAGGCATCATGTTCGAAACGTGGCATCCCACGCGCAACCAGCAGGACAGACTCCTCATCCTCGTCGCGCTCGATCCCAATGATCTCAGAGATCAGAGACTCCAGGGATGGGTCCAGTCCTACGGCCCGCTCCACGAACGCCAGCTCTATAAGCAGGAGCGAAACGTCGGAACCTATTACTACCGCGTCGCCTTCGGATACGACCCCCAGGCGCAGGCCAACACAACCACCTTCTCAACCTTCCTTCCCGAGGATCAGCAGCCCGCCGCCGTCATCGCAGGCGCCGTGCACGAAGGCGACACACGCCACAACTAAGCACGCAAACACACCGCGCCTCCATCCGCCATACTGTCACGCGTGACCACCCCCTCCACCATCACGCTCCGAGCCCTCGAAGGCGCACACCCCCTCGCCGATGAACGCGTGCGCAACACCGTCGTCGCGACCGCAAACGCCATCGCCGAGCGCAGCGGCGTCAAACTTCTCGAGCTCGCCACAACCGACAACTCCATCACCGTCACGCTCGAAGCCCCCCGCCTCGCCGCCATCGGCTTCGCCGCCGAACTTCGCCGCATCACCACAAAGTGGCACGCAGGCAAATACAAGACCGGCCCCCTCTGGGGAGAGCGCCCGCCCGTCGATGATGAAGATGACTTCGCCTACGACATCTTCGTCGACCTCGAAGAAGATGACGACGACGAAGACGATCTCGAAGATGACTTCGACGATGAAGATCTCGAAGACTTCGAAGATGACGAAGACGAGGACACACAGGAATGGTGAGCCGCGCCGAAGAGCTTCCATCCCGACTCCTCATCATCGCCCCCACCTGGCTCGGCGATGTCGTCATGGCAACACCCACATTCCGCATCCTGCGCGAAGCGCTGCCCGGCGCGCTCCTCGGCGTCCTCCTGCGACCCGGCGTCGCCGACATCCTTAAAGGAACAACCTTCTTCGATGAGATCCACATCGAACAGCGCGCCGGCATGATGGGCCCCAAGAAAGCCGCCGCCAAAATCCGCCCCATCCGCTACGACGCCGCCCTTCTCCTCACAAACTCATTCTCATCAGCCCTCGCCGCACGCCTCGCATTCATCCCCCGGCGCTACGGCTACGACCGCGATGGCCGCGGCTTCCTCCTCACCCATCGCATCAAACCGCCACTCCGCAAAAACACACCGCCCTACAACTCCTCAACAACCAACCCCACCGACTTCGCCCCCATCCCCGCCTGTAACTACTACCTCGACCTCGCCAAACTCATCCTCGACGATCCCTCTTTGCAACTCGGTCCACTCGAACTCGCCGTCACCGACGAAGAAAACACAATCGCCGACGACATCCTCAAGCGCGCCGAACTCGACCCCGCCAATCCAAACACCGCCATCCTCAACCCCGGCGGCAACAACCCCGCCAAACGCTGGCCCGCCGACCGCTTCGCACAATTCGCACACCACCTCCAGACACAACACAACCTCAACATCCTCATCAACGCCGGCCCATCCGAACTCGAACTCGCCGACAACATCAAACAGCAAGCCCGCGCCCTCGCCGAATCAAACGCAACAGCCGCGGCAAACCCCGAGCGCATCATCTCCCTCCAGGATTTTCAAATGCCCCTCCGCGCGCTCAAACCCATCGCCCAGCGCAGCAAGATCCTCATCACCAACGACACCGGCCCCCGCCACATCGCCGCCGCCGTCGGCACACCAGTCATCACCCTCTTCGGCCCCACCGACCGCCGCTGGACAACCATCCCCTTCGACAAAGAAATAGAACTCGACGCCGACCCAACCCTCCCCGAAGAAGAAGTCGCCAACGACCACCCGGAGCGCTGCGCTGTCGACAACATCACACTCGAAAGAGTGATCGAAGCCGCAGACACACTCCTCCGCGCATAACAAACACCCGCGTCCGCCTCCCTCTCCCGCGCAGGCGAAGCCGAGTGGGAGAGGGCCGGGGTGAGGGCTCGATCTCCTACGTCTTCCTCTCATCCTCGCACACCAGATGCGCACTCAAAACCCAGTCCACCCTCGCACACGCCTGCGTTTGATCTCCTGTTCACCTGCTCCACTGATCCGATAGTCGAAGACCCGCCCGTGGCGGACTCCTCCTACAATCCTCAAACACCAGCAGCGCACGCAACAAGCCTGGCGCCAACACCTGCGCACCCAGAAACCCGAAGGGCAAATCATGCCCCTCTTCACCTCCCCCAAAGAACGTCGTCTCTGGATCTGCACGCTCATCGTGATGATCGCCATCCTCGCGGGGCTCGCCTTTGCGCGCGCGCTGGCCAATCAGATCATCGAATCAGGTCTCGAAGCGATCCTCTTTGTCATCGCATGCCTGCTCGTGCTCGCCGCGATCCTCACGCAGGGACTGCGCTCACGACCCGGCCCCGCCGAAATCGCCGTCGCGCTCGGCATCGCGGCCGTCTACATCCTCGTCGTTGTGCGCCTGACAAGCCCCATCGAGCGCTCCCACCTCATCGAATACGGCGTCGTCGCGCTCTTCATCCACGAAGCACTCAAAGAACGCGCCGCACAAGGCAAGCGCATCCTTCCAAACCCCGCGCTGCTGGCCATTATCCTCACAACAACACTCGGCGCCCTCGACGAAACAATCCAACGCGCCATTCCCTCCCGAGTCTTCTCCTGGCAGGACATCCTCTTCAACACACTTGCCGCCACCATGGCCGTCACGGCAAACGCCGCCCTCACATTCGCGCGCACAAAACTCAAACGCCGCCCCTCCTGATCACCCGCGCCTCCTCCCCTCCTGATCACCTGCTCCCCTGTTCTCCTGTTCTCCTGATCTCGCGAAGCGCGGACATGTCCCCCAAAACTTTCCCTTGCTATCCGTCCACCGCTTCAGGTATTCTCCCCACCAGTGGGAAGAATCGGCTGGAGAACGTCCTCCGCCGAATCAACACGTCGTTCCCGCATCTCTTGAACGACTGCATAAAGCTGTACGCCCGACGCCTGTCGTATGCGCATGCATCACCTCAGGCCAGAGGTCATCGCTGCGCAGTCATTCAATCACATGCGGGATAGGGGATTTCATAATGCGTATCGCCCATCTGTCCCTCTGCCCACTCGCCCTCACCATCGCGCTCGCCCCCGCCGCCGCGGCTGGAGTCATCGGAGATCCCGATGACATGTACGTCATGAGCGATGCGCACAGTGAGCTCTATCAATTCAACCGCACATCACCCTGGGCCCACGTCCCCGGCGGCTACACCGGCGCGCTCGGCGGCAGCTACTCACAGGTCTTCTCAAACACGACCGAACTCGCCAACAACGCTCCCTACCTCGGCGCCGTCGCAGGCATCAATCAGAACTTCTTCATCGGCGGCTTCGGCGGCCTGCACATCATCGACTCCGCATCCGGCGCCAACATCGGAACCATCGATCCCTCCGGACAACGACTCGGACCGGCAAAAGCTCCCAACGGCAACATCGTCGTCGGCGGACCAACCGGCATCGAGGAATACGACTCCAACACCGGCGCCTTCGTCCGAAACATCAATAGCGCCGGCGACGGCCGCAACCTCTACACCTTCAAGGGCGACGAAATGTTCGTCGCAAGCTGGTCCACCTCCGACACAAGCTTCGGCATCCAGCGCTACAGCTTCGCCACAGGCGCCTCCACCAACCCGACCATCCCCGTCTCCTTCGCACCCCAGGAAATCGCCATCGGACCCGACGGCGCCCTCTACGCAACCGCCCTCTACGAAGGCGCCGGCGTCGAAGGACTCTGGCGATACGACCTCGGCGCAGGAACCTGGTCCCACTACATCGACACCACCTCCCTCGCCGGCGGCGGCCCCCACGGCTTCACCTACGACCCCACCACACTCGACATCTACATGGCCTTCAACTCCGGCGAAATCTACCGCTTCGATCAGAGCGGCGCCTTCCTCAACCTCGCCAACACCGTGCCCACGAAACTCACGGACATCCTCTTCAAAACAACAATCCCAACCCCCGGCGCCCTCACCATCCTCTGCGCCGGCGCGGCATTCACCGCCCGCCGCCGCCGCGTGAACTGACACACACAACCACCGCGCAAGCGCCCAACACGCGCCCGCGCAAAACTCCAATACACACTGTCAACACCTACCCCACCTACACACACAACTTCGAACACAAGAACAACCGTCTTCACAACGCAACGCCGCCGCCGCGCCCCCGCGCCGCGGCGGCGTTTTTGTTTGCTTGTTGTGTTTGTTGAGAGTGGGGTGGTTCTTGAGCGGTGGAGAAGGAAGTAGAGGTAGGAGCCCTCACCCTTCCCTCTCCCGCAAGCGGGAGAGGCGGCGGACGCAGGCGTTGGTGAATGGGTTGGGTGTTCATTGAGCGCGGGTTGGTTCTTGAGGAATGGAGGAGGGGCCCGGCACGGGCGGGTCTTCGATGCGGTCGAGCCCTCACCCCGGCCCTCTCCCACTCGGCTTCGCCTGCGCGGGAGAGGGAGGGGGACGAATGCGTTGTTGATGGTTGTCCTTGGGTGAGGCGCAGTCGTGTTTGCTGGTGGAGTTGATTGAAACGGATTCGAGATCAGCGTTGATTTCGTGTTCGCTGTGCGCGGTGTGGAGTTGGCGGAGGGCCCATTGGCGGAGTTGGTTCTGCTGGTCGGTGTCCGGGCGCTTTGGGGGTGTGGGATCGGGTTTGGGGTTCTTGTCCGGTTTGCGCTCGGGGGTTTTGGCGGTGAGGATGGAGTCGGCGGCTTTGCGGGCGGTTTCGGGGGAGTCGCTGACGTTTTCGATGGCGATGCGCAGGAGGAGCTGGAGGGCGATGGAGCGGGCGGCGCTGGCGGCGAGGTCGTAGCGGGCGCGTTCGATCTCCGCCAGGGCGTCGATGCATTGGTGAAGGTCTTCGGATTCGGCGAGCTTTTGCAGGCGGTTGGGGTCGAAGCCTGTCATCTCGGCGATGTCGGCGGCGGTGGTGGCTGGATCGAGGAGCTGGCGCAGGATGTCGGGATCGAGGTTGGTGGCGGGGATCGGAATGTCGGTGTTTGGTTTCATAGTGGAATCGAGGTTAGGGCGGCATGGAAAAGCGTCAATAGTTTGTTTGGGTAGGTTCGCGATTCATGGCGCGCCGGCGCGATGTTGAGCGGGAAGGTGCGCGCTTTTGCCTATGGAAGGCGCATGTTGTGGTTGTTGGATTCCAGTGATGGGCGGAGAATGGCGCGTATGGATGAGAAACAGGATCGGTTTGAGTTGGAGCTGTTGGATGCCGCGTTTGAGCAGGCGAAGAAGTCGCTGTCAGAGGGCGGGATACCGATCGGCTCTGCGATTGGGTCTTTAGAGCACGGGATTGTCGCAGTTGGTCACAACGAGCGCGAGCAGTCGGGCGATTCGACGGCGCATGCTGAGACGGTTTGTATGCGTCATGCGGGTCGGCGGCGTGACTGGCATACGTTGACGCTGGCTTCGACTTTGAGTCCTTGCATCATGTGCAGCGGGACTGCGATTCTGCACAAGGTGCCGCGGGTTGTGATTGGTGAGAACACAACGTTCATGGGGGCGGAGGATTTGATGAGGCAGCATGGGGTTTCGCTGCGTGTTGTTGGAGATCGGCGATGCATTGAATTGATGGAAGCGTTTATTGCTGCTCGGCCGGAGTTGTGGGATGAGGATATTGGGGTTGTGCCGGAGTGAAGATCTGGGACGCAGGCGTTGGACTGCGCGGCATGAGTTGGTCTTGCGCGTCTGGTTGTCGAGCATTGGAGGGGGGGTAGAACATTGAGCCCTCACCCCGGCCCTCTCCCACTCGGCTTCGCCTGCGCGGGAGAGGGAGGCGGATGAGCAGAGACGATCAGCGATCGCGTGCATCGGCGCAACGCAGTAAACGGCGGACAGTTCTGATTGTCTGCGCGTGGTGTTTTGCTTATCTGCTGATGCTTGGGGTTCCGAGTGTGCTGGTGTGGCGGACGCTTTCCGGTGCGGACATGACGCATGAGGAGCGGGCGCAGCGCGCGTTTGTTGATGCGGCGATTGAGGATGCGCGCGGCGGGGCGCTGGTTGGGGAGACGCGCGCGGCATTGATTGAGCGGTTTGGCGAGCCGTGCGCGGAAGATTACGACGGGTGGGATCTTCAGTTCTCTCTCGGACTTCGGCCGGACTCATGGATGTCGGAGATGGTGTGGATCAATGTGAAGCTCGATGAAGATGATCGTGTCAGCGGCGCGGATGTCGTCGTCAGAGATTGAATGAGCGCAGGCTCGGTTTGCGCTGGGATGGCGCGCCTGGTCTTTGAGAGTTGGAGAAGAAGTAGATTGGGGAGCCCTCACCCTACCCTCTCCCACATGTGGGAGAGGGTGCAAGCTTTTCCCGGAGAGTTGATCTGTGAGCGACGTCATCGGCGGGGCGGCGCTATCGGCGTCGGCGAAGTCCGACAAGGCTTGCGCACATCAGGACGGTGGCTGGCGCGGGGGCGGGGATTTGGACGACGAGGTTGTCCATCGAAAAGAGATCGGACTGGAAGCGCACCTCGACGAGGTTGGAGAACTCGGGTCCAAATGAGAATGTCTGGAAGTCTTCCTGCCCGCCGAGTCCATCCAGATACAGGTCCAGTTGAAATGACGTCGTGACGATGCCGCCGTCGTGGAGCAGGCCATCAATGACGATGAATTCGGGCTGATACTGGCCATCGACCGTGACAGTTGAATACTCCGCGAGGTCGATTTGCAGGAGATTGAATTGCGCGCCGTCATCATGGAAGAATGTGGCGCCAACGTCGTCCAGCAGAATTGCGATATGGTCAGTTCCATTGACCGGTCGCGCACCGGAGTCCACGGCGGCCTCATTCGACTGACTTGTGAAACTTGGGTTTCCAAGGAAGGTGAAACCCTGTTCGTGCCACTCCGTTTCGTTCCTTCCGCCGCCGGGAAGTGTGCCGGGCTGGAATGTGATCGTGGTCTGCTGTGCGATTGCATCGGTTGCGCATGACATGGCGCATGAGATAACGAGGATGGTGGTCATGTGTCGGCTAAACATTCGTTGTTTCTCCGTTTGAAGATGTGGTTTCAGCCGCTCGATTGAACGGCGATATGAGTTCAACTTCCAGCAGTCTCTGAATCACATATCGGCATATGTGAATCGACAGGCGCCACAACCATGCATGCCGTCGCGATGCATCTTGAGATGTGATGTCTTCAAAGGCTGTAAGCCGCTGTCTGCTCTATACGAAGTTAGCCAGATGTTGGATTTGGATGCAAGGAAATCTGCGGGAATCGGCGACTGGCGCACGTATCCGCAGCATTGCAGTTCATGGGGAGAGGTGATTGGCGCCCATGAGAGTTCTGAAGTTGCGCTTGAGAAATACAGGGGATGGCCAGGGGGGGTGTCGCATTGGTTTTGTATAGACGGTGTATGGCAGAAGTTGGACTGCATGTGATGCGCATCAGTGCTTCGGATGTGTCTCGGGATGTCGACTTGTGTCTTGAGCGGCTGAAGAACTGGATTGAAGGGTTGCGCGAGCTGGGCGATGAGGATTGAGTCGCAGACGTTGATCGGTATGCGTTGTGCTTGTTGTAAGTCTCTGATGTGCGAGCGATGGAGATGGGGTAGGAGAATGAGCCCTCACCCCGGCCCTCTCCCACTCGGCTGCGCCTGCTAAGGGAGAGGGGGCAGGACGCAGGCGTTTTTCGAGGAGCGTTGCGCATGTTGTGCACGGCTTCTTGTTGAAGGATGTCGCGGGAGTCCGCTGCGGGCGGATTTTCGACCAGCTCGTGCGGCCGCGCTAGTGTAAGTTGCGAGACCTCACTCCTCGGGAGCGCCAATGACTCGTCGGACGATTCTCATCTGCATCTGTTTCGCCGTCATCGCAACGATCGTCGTGACATTGGCGAGCGCACTGTTCATGATTCCTTATTCGGATGCCCGCACGCCGTTCGCGCGCATCAATGATGATGAGCCGGCGCTGATCTGCTTTCGGCACAAGACGATGAGTGTCACACGCGTGTCGTTTGTGAGTCCCGTGTATAATGTCGCGATCGTCTCCCGCGCGGAATATCAACCTGACTTCGCGCCCTACTGGGCGCCGGCGCCAGGGGACGACGCGGAGGCCGCCAGCGCTGGGACTTGGCGATATCACGTCGCGCATGGATGGCCCATTCGCGCGTTTCGATGCACCGTCGAAACGGTATATGCGAACGACAACCCCAATCTCAATGCCGCGGCTAACTCGGGGAGAACCGGGCCTCAGAGCGATGTCCGTGTGAAGGGTGGCGCACTTTACAAGCGGCTCACAACGAATCCGAACGGTGGCACGTTCATCGCTTCCCCCACCGGATCGTACGGGATGGCGATTCCACTCATTCCGATCTGGCCGGGGCTGCTTCTGAACGTCTTGTTCTACAGCGTCGCCTGTCTGATCGCACTCAAGTTCGTGCCGACGGTTCGAAGCGTGTGGCGCTCACGGCATGGGCAATGCATCAAGTGCGGATACTCGCTCGCGGGTTTGGACGCGGAGAAGTGTCCGGAGTGCGGGCGGGAGTCCGCCGGCGGCGGATCTTTGAAGAGATCCGGGCCGCAGAGCGTGACAGCGGAGTCCTGACCCCCACATCCACCAAATAGCACCGTTTCTAGCCACGAAACACCCTTTCCCGCTATCCTGCGTTGTGCGCCGCAGCCAATTCCGGCGCAACAGTTCGAGCGAGAAAGGACCATCCAATGGCCGACCTCAGCGTCACCGTCAACGGCATCAAGTTCCCCAATCCATTCGTCATCGGATCGGGACCTCCCGGCACCAATGCGAATGTCATCAACAAGGCCTTCGATGAAGGCTGGGGCGCCGTCATCGCCAAGACCATCTCGCTCGATGCGTCCAAGGTCATCAACGTGGCGCCGCGGTACGCGCGCATGCGCGCCGATGAATCGCGCGAAGTGCTCGGATGGGAGAACATCGAACTCATTTCCGATCGACCCTTCGATACCTGGATCGACGAGTTCAAGCAGGTCAAGGACAAGCATCCCGACGGCATCCTCATCGCCTCCATCATGGAGGAGTACAACAAGGATGCATGGCAGGAGATCGTTGGGCGCTGCGAAGAGACGGGTGTCGATGCGTTCGAGCTGAACTTCTCATGCCCGCACGGCCTGCCCGAAAGGCGCATGGGCGCCGCCATGGGGCAGGATCCGGACCTGCTCGGTGAAGTCTGCACGTGGGTCAACGAAGTCGCGACCATTCCCGTGTGGGCGAAGATGACGCCCAACATCACGCATATCTGCGATCCCGCCGAAGCCGCACTTCGCGCCGGCTGCGAGGGCATCAGCGCGATCAACACCATCCTCAGTGTCATGAGTGTCGATCTTGACACGCTGCGCCCCGAGCCGACTGTTGAAGGCTTCACCGTTCCCGGCGGCTACTCTTGCAAGGCCGTCCGCCCGATCGCGCTGCGCATGGTGATGGAATGCGCCACCATGATGTATGGCGGCAACTCCGGCGGGCCGATTCCCGTCGAGCTTGATGCGCTTCCCGCGCCGGATCGGCGCAACAAGGCTGCGCTTAACGGCCAGGCGGCGCCGATCAGCCGATTCAGCGAGCAGACCGCCAAGGGCAGGTATCCGAACGCCACAATCTCAGCCATCGGCGGCGTTGAAACGGGCGATCATGCCGCGGAGTTCATTCTCATGGGCGCCCAGACCGTGCAGGTGTGCACCGGCGTCATGATCCACGGCTACAAACTTGCATCGACACTCTGCGAACAACTCTCTGCCTTCATGGATCGTCACGGCTTCACTTCAATCGAAGACTTCCGAGGCCATTCGCTGCAATACTTCACGACGCACGCCGAGTTGGTCAGACGACAAGCCGCGATCAAAGCCGCGGAGAAGGCGGCCAAAGAAGGCATGGTCACGCAGGACACCAACTGGGACGGCGACAAGTTCGTCGAACAGTCCGACAAGCTCGTGGCGAATGACTGATCTCTGCGCCACCCGTGCGTGGTGGTATACGCAATCGCCTGCATCCGCCTTCTTTCCGATTTCACCGCAATACATTCCTCCGCGCACGACATCCCCTCACAGGGGCCCCACATGCGCACTCTCCTGCCCATTTTCATAGCCGCGGCATGCGCACACTCAGCCTGCGCGCAATCCGCCACATTCACGCCCATCCCCCATCTTCCCGGCGGCTCAGGCAACACGTCGGCGTTCGGAATCTCCGGCGATGGCCGAACGATCGTCGGTTGGAGCCGCATGTCCGATGAGCCCGCCACTCCCTTCCGCGCGTACCGATGGCGCGCAGACATCGGAACACAATCGCTCGGGCACATGGGTGATCCCGACGCCAACGGCATGGCGCGCGGCGTCTCTTTCGATGGCGAAGTCATCATCGGAAGCGCAGATGGCGCCTATCGATGGACCGAATCAACAGGCATGCAGCCACTCGGTGATTGCATTGCGCTGGGCGTTTCGAATGATGCGCTCACCATCGTCGGCTACTGCGCGTCGCCGACAGGCAACGTCGCCGCCACGTGGACTGAAGCCGACGAATGGCAGACTTTCGGCTCACTCGGAACGCCCTTTGACGATGCGTTCTTCTTCGCGGCCAATGAAGATGCATCCGTCCTCGCAGGCCAGTCACTCGTTGCGCTGCCGGATGTCGAAGCGATCAGATGGACGAGCGCCGGCGGCATGCAGGGCCTCGGCGATGTTCCCGGAGGCCTCCACTACGCGCTCGGCCTCGCGATCTCCGCCGATGGATCAACCATTGTCGGCGAAGCCATCGGCGATACCGGACAGGATGCGTTCCTTTGGAACGACACAGACAAGCTCGTCAATCTCGAATCATTCGAATCTACCATCACTGACTCCAACGCGCAGGATGTCTCAGAACACGCAGAGCGCATTGTCGGATATGCCGACACACTCGGCGCGATGGTCTGGCAGCAGAACACCGGCATGCGCAGCCTGCAGTCCATTCTGGAGGACGAATTTGGTATCGACCTCAGCGGCTGGCAGTTGCTCTCAGCGCAGGCCATATCCGACGATGCGAGGACCATCGCCGGCCACGGCTTCAACCCGAGCGGCGATCGCCAGGCTTTCAGCGCAACACTTCCCCCGCCCTGCCTGCAGGATGTCAACAACGACGGCGCCGTCGGCAGCGCAGATCTCGCACAGCTCATCGGCGCCTGGGGCCCGAATGCATCCCCCATCGACCCCGCCGACTTCGACAACAACAATACGACCAACTCATCCGACCTCGCCCAACTCCTCGGCGCCTGGGGGCCCTGCCCGTAGCGAGCATCCACGGACATTTCGCGTCCCAATAGCGCCTGCGCGCTCTCCATCCGAACGCGGTTAGAATCCACATCGTGACCACGCACCGGGCCCAACTCGGATGAAGATCCGCGCATCCATCGCCGCACCGATTGCGCTTTTTGTTGTACTCATCATCGCCGCCGCGTGGATGACTCATCAGGAGCTTCACCAGCACATCGTGGAGATCCGAGCGTGGGTTGATGCGCAGGGGATCTGGGGCGCGATTGCGTTCATCGTGGCATTTGTGTTTCTCACATCGGCCTTTGCGCCGGATTCGCTGATGGCGATTGCGGCGGGCGCGATCTTCGGGTTTGCTGAAGGGCTGGCGATTCTTCTTATCGCGGCGCCGCTGGCGATGGCGTTTCAGTACGTTCTTGCGCGGCGCGTGTTTCAGTCGCATCTGCGCAACTACATCGAGCACAAGCCGCGGCTGCGGCGCATCGAAAGCGCGATTCATCAGCATCAGCTGCGCCTGCAGCTGCTGATACGGCTGACGCCCATGAGTCCGGCGTTGGTCAGTTACATCGTCGGCGCGATGGCGGTCAGATTCACAACGGCGCTTGCCGCGATGGCTTCCAATGTTCCGGCGTTTCTTGTGCAGCTGTATCTCGGTGTTGAAGGCGCCCACGTCGTGGAAGTCGCATCCAGACCCAAAGGCGACATTCTTCTGGAAGACATCCTCAAGATCGCGGGCCTCATCATCAGCCTGCTTGCGCTGATTACGATCTCAAGAGTCGCCATCAAGGCGGTGAACGAAGAGGCGCAGGCGCAACCGGATCCGGCGCCGATTCCTGCGTGACGCATGCCGCGCGCTTCAGATCTGCAATCACTCACATGCGCCCCAGCGGGAGAGCAGTTCGGCGATGTCGACGGCATTCACTTCGCCGTCGCCGCCAAAGTCCAGCGGTGTGCCTTCCGAGCCCCACCATGAGAGCAGTGAAGCGAGATCGAGCGCGTCGACGAATCCATCGCCCGAAAGATCCCATGGACACTCATCGCGCACGCGCCGAAGATCGGCGATGTGATCCACTTCACCCGCAAGCACGGCCTCGCGGTAATACACCGCAATTCCGTTCGTCTCCAGCTTCGACCCCGCATGCACGATGAGTTGATCCACGTACAACGCCTCGGGCACATCAAGCGTGCGTCCGTCGTTTTCGAATGAGTCAATCAGCCGCGCACACGTCGGATTCGGCCCGATGCGAAGTGTTCCGATCGGATAGCTGCCGAGCGCGGTGCGATCGAATCCTATGGATGACGGACCGAGATTCGATGACAACACTTCGAGTTGAAGCACGCCGTCAACAATCTCGGGATTGCCGCCTTCTGCAGCGTCCATCGGCGCTTCCATGCGAATCTCGCCGGCGCTCAGGTCGACCTGCTCGTGTCGGATGACTTCGAGTTCAAGGTCGCTTCGCGCAATGAGCGTGGCGCCTTCGGCGATGTTCATGCGCGGCGTGTGGCCGCCGAAGTAGATCTCCAGCGGCGCTCGTCGCACGCGCGGCACGAGCAGGACATCCGGGAAGCCATCGAGATCGAAATCCGCGAATGTGGTCGTGCCTACCGTGGCCAGCGGAAAGGATGTTCGACTGCCGGAAAACTCCTGGGCGCGATGCGAGATCAGCAGCGCCCGCTCGTGAAAGAGCGGTTTGTCGCGCGTGACGTTTTCCAGCCAGCGAATGCCGTCGCTGTCGCTGAAAACGATGTCCAGCGCATCATCACCGGAGACGTTTTCGATCGTTGAGAGGTAGCCGCCTTCATATGCCACTTCGGCGCCGGAGTACGGGGAGTTCGCAGATCCGTTGTGTTCGGCCACTGCGATATCGCGCAGGTTGAAGCCGGGAACTTCCTGCTGGATGATGACATCGATGTCGCCATCGCCGTCATAGTCGGCCGCCCGAATGGCGCCTGCGAGTTGCGGCGTGGCCACTGGAATCTGCTTTGTCCACGGCTCGCCGCCCGGATCATTGAGAAGCCAGTAGACGGGTGTTCCACTGCCGGCGCCGGCGGAGCTGACCAGCAGGTCGATAGCGCCGTCATGATTGACATCCGCGGCGTCTCCGAAGAACACATCCGGCCCGGCGAGATCCTCGCGCGTGAAACTCGGTGTCGCGCCGCCGCTATTGCGCAGCAGATCCACCGTGTCATCCGTGAAGACAATCAGGTCGGCGCCGCCATCTGCATCGAGATCGACGATGCCTCTCTCATACAGTTCCGTATTCATGAACTGTCCGACGAGCGTCAGTTCGGGTGTGTCGGCGCCGGTGAAGATGAATGCGTTCACCACGTTGTCCATATATGAAAAGGCGACGAGATCGAGGCGCTCGTCTCCATTGAGGTCTGCAACGAACAGCTCCGGATCTTCACCGAGGGTTGTTTCGAAGGCGAACTCCTCAAACTCGAATGCGCCGAGGTTGCGCAGCGCGACGATGTCGCCTTCGCGGAGCCCGACAATGTCGGGTATGCCGTCGCCGTCGACATCTGACACGACGAACTCGATGAGGTCGGATTGCTCCGTGACTTTCGGCTCCATCTGGAATGAACCGGTTTCGATTGTCCGGTTGATCATGGTTACGCCGCCGTAAGGCAGGTACATGTCCATATCTCCATCCACATCGAAGTCGGCCGCGACACCGACGCTGCTGAATTCCGAGCCGTGATGGATCTTTTGTGTTCGGAAGGGCGAGCCGGTTCGGATGCGTGTCTTTGCTTCGAGCGCGAACTTGCTTCCGGGCTCGAGCACAAGAGAGCCATTGAGGTCGATGCGCGAACCGTTGAGCGCGCTGGATGCGCCTGCGATCACGTTGATTTCCGCAAACACATCCGTATCAACGGGCCGCGGCTCTTCCGGATCGACGAAATCATCTTTCGAATCGAGTCTTGTTTGATCTGCAATTGAGAGGTCGACATCAGAGCCGAATTGCATCCTTGCCGCTCGAATCGTCATTCCGGGTTCGAGCTTGAACTCACCCGTATGGTTGCGCACGGCCAGGGGCGATGAGACGATTGAGTCGCCCGGAGACGCCTTCTCCATTGCCGCGGCGATGCTTGGGAATGCCTTTCCTGTTGATGCATTCTGCACGACGCGCGATTCGATCCACCAGATGTGCGTACCGGAGCCGAACGGGTTCAACTCGTGGTCGACCTGAATCAGGTCGAGGTCGCCGTCGCCATCGACATCGCCGCCGGCGACGATCGCCCGCTCATTTCTGAAGCCGGTTTGAATCTCCACGTCGATCAGGACGTCTTTTCGGCCCAGCACCAAGCTCTCGAGCGCATAGACATCGGGCAGATGATCGCCGTCCGTATCTCCAATGAATGCGCGCAGTCCGAAGACGCCATCGCTGTCGAAGAGAACCCTGAGGTCCGTTCCGTACGGCCCCTCCGGCGCATTCGGCGGCTTGGAGAATGCGCCGTCCGTATTCTCATGCAGAAAAACGATCGCGACATCAAACGAATCCGGCACGAAGTTGATGTGCGAGATGATGTCGATATCGCCATCGTCATCGGCATCAAGCGCCTTGACGTCTCTTACAAGGATCGTTTCCTCCACCAGCGTCTCGCGCGCAAATGATGGAAACGCAGCGCCACTGTTCGTGTACTGCACAATCATGTTGGCCGCGCCAAGGGCGGTGACGACATCCAGATCGCCATCGCCATCCATGTCAGCCAGATCGAGATTCACTGCGCCAGTCGCGCTCGCATCTATCACATGCTGCGTGAATGCTGGATCGGCTCCGCCATCGCTCTCCAGCCACAGAACGGTGTTTGCGACTTGCGCGGCGACGAAGACATCGAGATCACCATCGTCATCCGCGTCGCCGACTTCGACATCCGATGCGCCGGCGAGTCCATCAACAAGCACGTGTTCGGTGAAGCCGGGCGCAGCGGCGCCATCGTTCTCAAGCCACGCGGCTCGACCGAGTGTCGGCGACGTGTACAGCAGATCGACATCGCCATCGGCGTCTATATCCGATGCGATCAGCGCTCCGATGCCTGTTGCGCCGGTGACAAGCTCCACGTATTCGGCGAACACCGGCGTGTCATCCCCGGCCGGCGGCAACTGCGCGCTCCAGCCGATGGTTCCGCCGCTTGCAGATGCCGCGATCGTGTCGATGCGGCCATCACCATTGAGATCCGCCGCGGTGACAGATGACAGTTCTTCTCCCGAGACATGCGGATCGATCAAATGAACGCGATAGTCCTGCGCCGTCGCCAGGCTCGAGCAGACGGTCAGGGCGGTTGCCGCGGCGGTGAATGCGTTAGCGCGCGTGTTGGTGTTCATGTTGTTCATTCGCATGCTCCCCAGTGGGAGATCAGTTCTGCGAGGTCGATTGCGTTTACTTCGCCGTCGCCACTGAAATCCAGCGGCGTGGCTGATGAGCCCCACCAGGAGACGAGTTCTGCGAGGTCGGGCGCATCGACGAAGCCGTCGCCGGTCAGATCCCAGGGGCAGCCGCTGCGGACTGGCCGCAGGAGGAGGGGATGGTCAACGTTTCCGAGCAGCGTGAGTTCGCGGTAGTAGACCGAGATTCCGTTGGTCTGGAGTGTGCTTCCGGCGTGGATGACGAGTTTGTCGACGTATACGGCCTCGGTCGTCTTGGCGCTGCGTCCGTCGTTGTCATGACGATCGATGAGGCGCACGACTGTCGGCGCCGGTCCGATGCGCAGTGTTCCGATCGGGTAACTGCCGAGGAGCGCGCGATCGAATCCTGCTTCGGTCGGACCGAGATCGGATGACATCGCTTCGAGTTCGAGTGGCTCTTCCTGAGCGCCGCGAGCGCCGGGGTCTGACGCTTCCATGCGGATTTCGCCTGCGCTGAGGTTGACCTGATCCTGGCGCGCGTATTCGAGATTGAGATGCGAATGCGCCATGAGCACGGCGCCATCTTCGACCACGGCTTGTTGCTGATGTCCGCCGAGGTAGAACTCCAGGGGCGGGCGCGTTGCGCCTCGCAGCAGGAGGACATCAAGCTGTCCATCAAGATCGAAGTCTGCAAGCGCGCTTCCGTGCGGCTCGAGGCCGCAGCCAGTCGGGCAGTCCGGATCCCATCTCGTCGCCAGGAGCACTGCCGGGATGAACCTGCTTCGAAACGCGGGTCCATCCTGCGGCAGATTCTCATGCCACTCGAATCCCTTGTAGCCTTCCGCGATCAGGTCGGGATAACCATCGCCGTTGACATCATTGACATCCACGAAGTCGGCGTCGTAGAGCACATCCGTGAAGACGCCGGTGTACGGTCTGTTCGGCGCGCTGGTGTGCTCGGCGACTGCGACGATTCGATTGTGGGAGTCAACATCCGTGCGCGCGAAGACGACGTCGAGGTCGCCATCTGCGTCCACATCCACGGCGCGAGCGTTCAGCCTCGTCCAGATCGGCTCGGCCACGGGGATCGTTTCGACGAACGCCGGCCCGACGGGATCATTCGCGCGCCAGTACAACGGCCTGACCATATCCGGGCCGATGAGGAGCACGAGCAGATCGAGCAGGCCGTCGTCGTTGACATCCGCGGCGCTGCAGAACAACTCGTCTTCGCCGAGCAGAGCTTCTTCGGAAAACGTCGGCATCATGCCGCCGCTGTTGCGGAGCAGGCTGACAAGATCGTCGCCTGCAACGGTGATCAAGTCTGTGTCGCCATCGCCATCGATATCAGCGATGCCTCGTTCGTAGAGGTTCGTGTCGTTGAACACGCCCAGCGGATGCAACGTCACCTCATCATCAACACTGAATGTGAAGAGACTGACAATGTCGTCCTGGGTCGAGTTCAACAGGGCGTCATCCGCGCCGTCTCCATTCAAGTCTGCGGCGTACAGGGTCGGCTCATCACCAAGATCGATCTCGAACTCGGTCAGCTCAAACGCGAGTCCGCCGAGGTTGCGATAGACGATGAGGTCTCCGGCGCCGGGCGCCCCATGCCGGATACCGAGGAGATCAGGCAGTCCGTCGCCGTTGATATCCGCTTCGATGTATCGATCGCGGAGGGCGCTCGTCAGCTCCATCGCATCGATGGGCTCGAATGAAAAGGCGCCGGATTCGATGCGCCTGTTCGCCAGGAGCACGCCCGTCTCGGGGAACGCGATATCGATATCTCCATCCGCATCGAAGTCCGCGGCGATTCCCGGCAGACCGGTCAGCGCACCGGTGTCGATGCGATTGAGCTTGAATGGTGAACCCGTCTGCAACGCCGCGGCTTCTTCGAGCGTAAGCACGCTGCCTGATTCGAGCGTGAGCGCGCCATCGAGGCGAATGTCACCGCCGCCGATGGATGCGGTGGCGCCGCTCGGCGCGGTGAGCGCACAGTGCATCGCGATGTCATCGCCGTTTCCTGATGGACGCAGGCTTGATTCCGGCTGCGCACGAATGGATGCGCCATTGGCCATCATCAGGTCGACATCAGATGCGAGCCTCACGCTGCCGGCTGTCTGCAGCACGACATCTTCCGGGATCATGATGGGGCCGGTGATGTCGTTGGTTGAGGTGTAGGACGACACGATTGTCTCGCCCGGCGCTGCGTCTGCGATGGCCTGCGGCACATTGGCGAATGCCGCACCCGATGGCCTGTGTTCGGCGATGCGCGATTCAGCCCAGTACACCTGGCCGCGCGCAAATGGATTCGAGCTGGTTTCTCCCCAGATCAGATCCACATCGCCATCCTGATCGACATCAGCGGAGGCGAATCGGGCATCAGCACCTGGTTGGAAGTAGCCGAACGTGATGGGCGCGGCGAAGGATGAGCGGCGGAGCGTGAGCAGCGCGTCGGCCGCGACATCCACCAGCCCATCCATATCGAGATCGCCGATGAAGGCGCGCAGTTCGAAGGAGTTGTACGATCCCCCGAGGTACGCGAAGACTTCTCCATACGGTCCTGTTGGCGCCGCGAGTGGTTTCGTGAAGACGCCTTCTCTGTTTTCGAGGAACAGCACGAGTGTCAGCAGCGGGGCATTCGGAACGATGCTCGTGTGCGCGATGATGTCCGGATCGCCATCGAGTTCGTAGTCGACCACCATGACTTCGCGAACGAGCGTTGCATGTTCGACGAGCGTCGATCGGGTGAATGTGGGCGCCGGCGCGCCGTCATTGGTGTAGAGCGCGATCGTGTCGATGGCGCCCAGCGCCGCGACAACATCCATGTCGCCGTCGCCGTCGAAATCAACGGGATCCAGGTGCGTGGCGCCCGGTGCGATTGCATCGATCACATGCGGCGAGAACGTCGGATTGACGTTTCCATCGTTCTCCAGCCATTGGATCGACTGCGCAATCGGCGCGGCGACGAAGACATCGAGATCGCCATCGCCATCAGCATCGTCGACGCTGACGCCTCTCAGACCTGCGAGCCCATCGACAAGGACGTGCTCGATGAAGGTGGGCGCGGCGCCGCCCTGATGCTCGAGCCACACGGCGCGGCCCAGTGAGGGCGATGCGTACAGAAGATCCATGTCTCCATCCGCATCGATATCAGATGCGAGGAGTGATGTGACATCCGTGGCGTCCGTGACGAGATTCGTGAACGCCGCGAAAGTTGGATCACCATCCGGCGAGGGCGCTTGCTGCTGGAACCATCCGATGACGCCGGTGGACTGGATTGGCGCGATGATGTCCGGACGGCTGTCGCCATTGAGGTCGACGCCGAGCATGGAGGTCGGCTCCGGATTCATGTTTCCGACGTATCGAAGCTGAAAATCCTGCGCCGAAGCGGCGCCGGCGGTGGCGGCCAGCGCTCCGATCGCCGAGGCAGCGCGCAGGAATAGCCGGCCTTCAAAACGCACACGCGCACAGCTACACCACCGCTTCATCAATCGCGCTCGATCCATGACGCCTCCGATCAACGCTTGTCATGTTTCAGGATTCAGGCAATAGAGGATTCGGGCGTGGGGGCAGGGATGTTCCACCGAGTCGCGTCAATTGCCCCAGAGGGTGTCACGGGGGGTGTCACGGGAGGGGCTGTCATTGGGTGGGGACACGTCGGACCGGGCCCCTGCTTCTGCTTGTTTTTCTCTGTGGTCTCGGGCTGGAGTTGCGCCGCGGCGATGCGCTATACCGCCGAAACTTCCCTCAACACAAACACGGCCGCGTACATGCCGGCGACGTCTTCTCTTCGGACGACTCTTGGGGCGTAGGCGGCGTTGAGTGGTTGGAGGCGGATCATGGATGCGCCTTGTTCGTCCTGTTCGAAGTAGACGCGTTTGAATGTTGTTTCGTCGTCTTTTTCGAGTCTTACGAAGCAGTCGCATCCTTCGGGGGTGTCGCGTTCGGGACTGAAGATGACGATGTCGCCTTCGCCGTATTGGGGGGACATGGAGTCGCCGACGACGCGGGCGGCGAATGCGTCTGCGTCGACGATGCCGGGCGCCGAGACGTATTCATCGGCGACGCGCGCGGGGTAGCCGAGGTCTGTGAATTCCCTTGGATATCCGGCGGCGACTCGATTGACGACGGGGACGCGCATGGGGAGGCGGACGGGTTCGGCGTCGCCATTTGTTGAGACGCCGGCGACGAGTTTGGAGAGTTCGCCTGATTTGTGCAGGGCGTCGACGCCGCATTCAGACAGGCGTTTGGCGAGGAGCGTTGCGGAGGCAGTGCGGGCTTCGAGTTCTTCGAGTTCCTGTTTGACTTCGCGGGGTGTGGTTTCCCAGCGGGCGGCGGAGAGGAGCTCCTTGTTGCGCAGGCCGAGGGCGCGTTCGATGCGCATGAGGACGTCGTCGCTTGGGGGGCGATCGCGGCGGCCGCTTTCGATGGTGGAGAGGTAGCTCTTGGCGCAGCCTGCGCGCTGTGACACCTGAACGAGCGTGAGCCCGAGTGCGCTTCTGCGTGTGCGAATGAGGTCACCTAGGGAGCGCATCTCGTTCCTCCATGCGCCAAATCAACGACATACCTTACAAAACCCTTGCAGATTTGTCCAGCCTGGATAAAACACCGGAGTGAAGTTCACTGATTAGAGAACAAGCGACCCAGTGATTCAAAGCCGGAGGAACCCATGCTGAGACCCCCCTCTGCATCCCCCATCATGTCTGAAACCCGCCTGTCATCGGGGTTTCACGCATCATCGAGCGCCGGAGGCTCCTCCGGGGCATCCTTAGAGAGCGCGTCTGAGCGGCAGCGCCCGCGACGCGCCCGGCGCCTGAGGCCGGATCTGAAGACCCGAACAGCCTCGAAGGCGACCCGAACGCGGGCCCCCTACCTGGTCGATCTGCGGCGGCGGGATTCCGTGAGCGCGGCGGGCGCGTGGGTGCTGCTTCGGGCGGAGATGTTGCCTGATCCGGATCGGGCGCTGCTGGTGGCGGTGTTTGATCGAGGCGAGTCGGTGGTGCAGCTGGCTCGTTTGCGCGGGGCGGATGCGGCGACGCTTCGGCGGCGGGTGCGCTCGCTGCTGGCGCGGCTGGCGTCGCCGATCTTTGTGTGCTGCTGGCGTCGGCATCGGGAGTGGCCCGGCCAGCGGCGGCGCGTGGCGCAGATCTGTGTGTTTGATGGTCGGCCTCAGCATGAGGCGGCGCGGGAGCTTGGGCTTTCGGCGTATGCCGTGCGCGAGCACATTCGGATGATTCAGTGCCTTGCGCGTCAGGAGAAGGCGGCCAAGGCGCCAAAGGCGGTGCGATCATGACGAGCGAGACGATTGATATGACGATCACGCTGCCGTCGCGTGCGCCTGGTGCGCCATCGAAGCTTGCGTGTGAGGCGGCGACGCTGTTTGGTTTGTCTCTTGAAGATGCGCAATCGCTGGCGCCGGGGGCGATTGATGTTTCTCTTGCGTCGGGCGCGGCGACGCTGGTGGTCGGGCGGAGCGGCGCGGGGAAGACGACGCTGCTGAAGTGCGCCGACACGGAGCTTCGGCGGCGGAACATTCGGACGATTCATCCGGATCGTCTGAAGCTGCGCGATGCGCCGATCATCAATCTGTTTCGCTCTGCCCTGGAGACATCGATCCGGGCGCTTGCGCGGGCTGGGCTTGCGGAGCCTTCGCTGTTTGCAAGGCGGCCGCATGAGCTCTCGGAAGGTCAGCGGGCGCGTCTGCGGATCGCGCTTGCGATGCATAAGGCGACGCGGGAGGCGCGGGCGGGGCATCGGTGCGTGCTGATGCTGGATGAGTTTGGAGCGCGGCTGGATGCATCGACGACTCGAGCCGTGTGTGCGCTGCTGCGCCGGTTTCTGCAACGGGAACCACACATTCGGGCGCTGGTTGCGTCGCCGAATGGACGTCTTGGGCGCATGCTGGCGCCGGGGTGTGTGATTGATCTGGATCGGGGGCGCGTATCCACTGACGAGGCGGAGTGCGCCGGGGCGCATTCGGCGCCGGCGCTTCGGATTGAGCGCGCTGAACATTCGCTGTACGAGCGGTTTGCGCATCTGCATTATCGCAGCGCGTGTCCTCGTGCGCCGGTGCTGACGTTGTGCGCTTCGGTTGAGGATGGTGATCCGATTGGGATTCTTGTGGTGTGTATGCCGACGCTGAATGCCGCGTGGCGGGAGCGGGCGTGGCCGGGGCGGTATGCCAGTGGGGATCGGTCGCGTGATGCGCGTCGGCTGAATGCTGAGGTGCGGCGGATTGCTCGAGTGATAGTTGATCCGGCGCATCGGACGCTGGGTGTGGCGACGTCTCTGGTGCGGCGGTATCTCGATGAGCCATTGACGGAGCGGACGGAGGCGGTGGCATCGATGGGTGCGTGGTCTTCGTTTTTTGTGTCGGCGGGGATGACGCGGGTTGATTCGCCGCCGGCGGCTCGGCATCGGGCGCTGCTGTCGTGTCTTGCTGCGGCGGACATTGAGCCGTGGCGTCTGGCGATGCCATCTGCTGCTTGGCAGCGCGTGCGGCGGGCGATTGACGCAGATGAACTTGCAACAGCGCTTTATCGCTGGGCGAACGCTTCGCGGGCGACGCGCTCACTGACGAATGAATCCCCTGAATACATCTTTACACAAGCGTGCAAATCCATTGCTTCACCCGTTTCCGCTTTCACTTATGCCGCGTGACAGACATGCCTATTTCCATTGCCAACGCACATCAGATTGCACTCACTTCTCTTTTGACCATCGCCACTGACTTTGAGCATGTCGAGACGGCGCGCAGGGCCTGTGTCGACATTCTCAAGCTGCCTGCTGATGGCAGCGCATCGAACGAACCAACGTCGCCTACCACTGACGATCTATCACCCGAGGCCGTGCGCGGCCTTCTTGAAGAGCTTTCCTCCCCATGCGACCCATCCATCTGTCCATCAACTCCAAGCGAACACTTCTCGGCGTCGAGCCTCGCACGCCCAACCAGCTGCACGCCTTCATCCGAGGCGCGTTCGGACTCACCATCCCCAGGCGAACGCTCACCCCAGGCGCCGCCGCGCCATTCGATTACCTCGTCCACACCTTCTTCGAAGAGCGATGCGCACCACGAGACTGCATCGTGTGGTCGGCGCGAGGAGGCGGGAAGACATTCCTCGCCGCCCTTGCGACTGCGCTCGATCTCGCCTTCAAGCCCGGCGTCGAAATCAAGCTGCTTGCCGGATCACTCGAGCAGGCCCAGCGGATGCACGCCCACCTGCGCGGATTCCTCACCAGCCAACCCTTCGACGAGTTGCTCGAATCCGCGCCGACCGCGCGACGGATCGCGCTGAAGAATGGGTCGTTTTGTGAGTTGTTGAGCCAGTCGGAGACGAGTGTGCGCGGATCGCGGCCGCAGATTTTGCGATGCGATGAAGTCGAGCTCTTTGATCGGGATGTGTACGAAGCGGCGAAGCTGACGACGCGTTCGAAGCGTTGCGGGCGGCATGATGTGCGCGGGGCGGTTGAGTCGCTTTCGACGATGCATCGGCCGTTTGGGTTGATGTCGGAGCTGGTGGCGCGTGCGCAGTCTTCGCCGCATGAGCTTGCGCTGTTTCGCTGGAGCGCGCTGGACATTTTGAGCCGATGCGAACCGGAGCGGGAATGCGCCGCGTGTCCGCTGGAGGAGGAGTGCGGGGGGAAGGCGAAGGAGGCCCAGGGGCATCTTGGGATTGATGATGCGATTCAGTTGAAGTCGCGCTGTTCAAAGTCTTCATGGGAATCGGAGATGTTGTGTCAGCGTCCGAGCCGGGATGATCTTGTGTATCCGGCGTTTGATGCGGCGGTGCATGTGGCGTCGTTTGAGGCGCCGCAGCGCGGGTTCTTTGTGTGCGGGATGGACTTTGGCTTTCGCAATCCGACGGCGATTTTGTTTGCGCATGTTGACGAGGCGGGTGTGATTCGCATCTGCGGCGAGCGTGTTGAATCGGAGCGGACGATTGAGCATCACATTCGGATGATTGAGGATTCGGTGTGGCCGCGGCCTCGCTGGATTGCGATTGATCCGGCGGGCGCGCAGCGTTCGATTGTTGATGGAGTGAGTCCGATGCTGGAGCTTCGTCGGGCGGGATTATCGCCGCGGCCTGCGCGGGCATCGATTGCGGAGGGGATCAAGGCTGTGGAGCGTCGTCTTGGGCCGGCGACGGGCGCGCCGAGTCTGCTGATTCATTCCAGGTGTGCGCAGCTGATCAAGGCGCTAAGGTCGTATCACTACGATCCGGATGACACGGCGAGCATGGCGCCGGTGAAGGATGGGCCGGATCATTGTGCGGATGCGTTGCGGTATCTGGTGACGACGGTGGATTTGATTCGGCCGCTGGGGGTGTTTGATTATTTGCGGCGGTCGGGGTGAGGGGGATCGCGTGTCGCAGCTTATGATGGTGAAGCGACAGATGGCCGCCCGTTCAGACGCTCGCGTGAGTGACACATGATGCGCTCAATCGATGGCATGCTTGTTCTGCTGGTGTTTACGTCCGTTCTGGGCGTGATGGCTTTTATTCCCCTTGTGCTGATCTGTCTGGGCAAGGCGCAGAAGCGGAATGATGTGGTGGCCGCGGCTGTTGTGTTTGTTGGCGTGTTGTATCCATCGATCGCGGCCGCGACTTTTCTTGTGCATCCGACGTTTGACAGCGTCACGCTTGCCGGGCGGGCGGTGGTTGTGGATCTGATTGCGAGCGTGATGGTCGGCGTGCTGTTGTATGTGGCGACATCGTCGGGCTCGGTCGTCAGGGCGTGCGGCGGCGCGTTTGTCGTCAGCGCTTTTGCAGTGCTTCCGATCGGCCTGTTCGGCGGCATGCCGGATGAGTTTGCGATGGCGATGCTGCTGATTGCGTTCAATATCTGGTACGCGTTTGTGTTCACATCGCTGATCCGATGGACGATGCGGCGAGCGGCGGCGCTGGGGTATTCGTGCCCGCGCTGTTTGTATGATTTGCGGGAGCTTTCGGCGGATGTGTGTCCGGAGTGCGGGGCTGCGATCGCGGTGCGCGGGAATGGGCGTGACTGATGCCTTTCTTTCTTCTCGTTCTCATCTCGTATTTCATCATTCCTCCGTTCGTCGCCTTTCTGTGCTACACGAACTGGAATTTGATTCGCGCGCGTCGGTGGTCGCTTTTCAATGCGGGGTTTCTGGTGCTGACGGCGATCATTGCGCCCGCGATCGGGGCGGGGGCGGCGTATGGCTCGATCGTGATATGGCCTGTGCTCGCGCCGACCATATTTGTTCCGACGATCGCGATCGGGGCGGGCTCGCTTGCCGCCGCGTTCATGCTGACGCTGGCGACGAGATCGCTGTATGTGTTGTGCGCCATTGTGCTTGCGGGCACGGCCTCGGCGGGCGCGAGCGTGGCGATCCCCTTCTTTCTGTACGTCGTCGGCGACTACACGCTCGGCGGCTACATACTGGGCCTCTTCGGCGCGATGATCGTGTGGCACACCATCGCCATCATCATGCTCAAGCGATGGTCGACGCGGATTGAGGAGGCGACGAAGGATCTCTGCTCGGTGTGTTCGTATGATTTGTCGGGGATTACGTCGGGGGCGTGTCCGGAGTGTGGGACGGGGATTGCCGCGGTTGACGCTTCGGAGGACGGATCATGATGTCGCCTCCCATGCTTTATGTGTTTGTTGCGTGGCTGTTGCCTGTCGCTGTGATTCCGATCGCGTGTCTGATTGCGATTTCTTATGCGCGTCACAAGGGCCGGTTCGGGCTGACGACGTTGATCATTCTTTCCATCACTGCGCCGATGTTTGGGCAGAGTGTGTATGTGTTTGTGGCGGAGCCCTTTCTTCGCAACACTGCTCCGGCATTCGGCGTGGGGTTTGGCGTGTTTGCGGGCGCGTGCGTGACGAGCATGGCGGTGATGCTGATCACGAACTCGCTGGCCGTGTATCTCTTTGCGTTTTGCGCAAGTGTCGCGGCCGGCGGCGTGGCGTATGTGCTGGATATGCCCTGCACGATGGGCGAGGGTCAGTGCACATTCAATGCGATTGTCGCGGGCGCGGTGGTGTGGCATGGCGTCACATTCGCCGGCCTGTTTTACTGGGCGGTGCGCGAGCGGCGGAACAACACGAAACTGTGCTACTACTGCGACTATGAGTTGACGGATCTTGAGGATCCGATCTGTCCGGAGTGCGGGGCGGCTTTCAAGCCTCCGGTGCGTGGCGAGCGTTCGAATGCTTGATGTTGACAGAATCGCTGCATTGGTCTTTGTTTGTGCGGGCCCTGCGCTCGCATTTGTCATCCTCTCGCTGAGCTTTCTGTATGACTCCCGGGCGCAGACGAAATGGCGCGTGGCGGCGCTGGTGTCGCTGCCGGTGGTGGCGCCTTGCATTGGCGGGTTCGCGACACATTTCATCGCGCCACTGCTTCCTGTGCAGGGATCGGGCGTCTCGATTGCGCTGATTGTTTTTGTGAGCACGCTGATCACGGCGCCGACACTTGGCCTGATGACCGGCGACATGCGCGTGGCGACAGCGAATGTCGTGGCCGGTTCCATCGCCTCGATCATGATCTATGCAGTGTTTCTGCTGACGAATGATAGTTCCGGCGCCACGATTCTGGCGATGGGCGGCGGGGGCGTGGTGTGGATGGTGATCACGATGCGCGCGCTTGCCGTATGGGCCGCGGCATCTGCGCGCGCTCATGCGCACCTGTGCCCGAACTGCAACTACGACCTTCGCAGTATTCCGATCGGCCACTGCCCTGAGTGCAACTACACGCTGAAGAGCTGGCATCGGCGTCATCTTCAGGCGCTTGCGGAAGAGGATGGCGCTGAATGAATCGCCCGCAAGCACGATGAGTCGCGGGCGCCCGAAGACGCCTGATCGCTTCGTGTCTCGGGGCGGACATGTCCTCGAAAAGCGGCCTTCGGGGGGCTTCGACGCCATTTGCGGATTTTCAGTATTCCGGCGCGGGAGATCTGTGGATATTCTGGAGGCGATCAGAGAGTGCCGGCGCGGCCACGACCCGCGTTGAGTCTGGTTCGCGCCCGAGATTGGAATATCACATCATGTTGGTTCGCCCTTTCCTCCACTGCGAGGGCGTGCGCTGCGCAAGCGCGGGACTTGGTTCCCTCGCGCTATCTGTGTGCGCCGCCTCCGCCGGTCTCACGCTTCCGACGTTTTCCGATCAGACTGTCAATGCCGGGGTTGAAGTCAGTCACAAGGGGTACGGGCCGGCCTATCCGACTGGGACGATGACGGCGGGTGGCGCCGTCGGGGATTTCAACAACGATGGGTGGCAGGACATCTTTGTCATTCGCGGTGATGACGGGCCGGACAGGTTGTTCATCAACAATGGGGATGGAACGTTTACGGATGAAGCCGCGGCGTGGGGGCTGACCGATGCGCATTACGGCTCGGGCGCGTGTGTTGGTGATTTCAACTCCGATGGTCATCTGGACATCTTCGTGACAAGCTTCGGCCTGCAGGGCGGCGGGTTTCATGTCGGCAAGCATCGGCTCTATAGGAACACGGGCGCGGGCTCGTTTGTGGATGTGGCCGTGAGCGCGGGGGTGAACACATCGAGCGCGAGCACGCCGGATGGATTTGGCGCGGCGTTTGGCGATTACGATCTGGATGGGGATCTGGATTTGTTTGTGTGCGGGTGGCGGCAGTATTCGGAGGGCAGCCGCCTGTTTCGCAACAACGGGGATGAGACTTTTACGGATGTGACGGTCGCGGCGAATGTGTTTGATGCGGACATGCGCGCGTTTTCGCCCAGGTTCGTGGATATGGATGGGGATCTGTATCCGGAGCTGCTCGTCGCGGCGGATTACTTCACGAGTCGCTATTTCCTGAACAAGGGCGACGGGACGTTTCTTGATGTGACGGTCGCCAGTGGGACGGGGCTGGACTCCAACGGGATGGGGCAGTGCGTCGGCGATTTCAATCGTGACGGGCGGCTGGACTGGTATGTGACTTCGATTTACGCGGACAATCCGATCGGCGCCGGGCGTGATGGGAACAAGTTGTATTCGGCGTTTGCGAATCACATGTTTGACGATGTGTCTGAAGTGATGGGCGTTGATGATGGCGGCTGGGGCTGGGGGACGGAAGCCGCGGATCTGAATCATGATGGGCATCTGGACATCGTGGAGACGAATGGCTGGGTCGGCCAGGGGAGTGAGTGGCTGGGCGAGCAGGCGAAGATCTTCTGCAACAACGGCGTTGGTCCGTTTTCGGAGGTGTCATCGCCTTGTCAGATGTCGCACGATCTGCTTGGCCGCGGCATTGCGCGGATTGATTACGATCGCGACGGCGATCAGGACATCGTGATCTTTTCGTATGACGATGAGCTTCAGCTGTGGCGCAATGAAGATGGCGCTTCGCTTGGCTCGTGGATCAACATTCAGATTGATTCGACGGCGAATCCGGCGCTTCCGCCCAATGGATTCGGGACGCTGATTGAAGTGACGACGGTTGATGGCGCGCAGATCGCGTCGATCAATGGCGGGTGCAACTATGTGAGTCAGTCGGAGCTGAGCGCGCACTTCGGGCTTGCTTCGGCGCAGACGATTTCGACATTGCTTGTGAAGTGGCCGGATGGCTCGCAGTCGCGGCGCACGGGTGTCAACGTGAATCAGTATGTGCAGCTGATCAATGGCGGGCGGACGGATCTGAATGCTGATGGCGTGACGAACAGTTCGGATCTGGCGACGCTGCTCGGTTTCTGGGGCTCGGGTGATCCGGTGTCGGATGTTGATGGGGACGGGACGGTGACGAGCGCGGATCTGGCTCAGCTGATCGGCAGCTGGGGGCCATAAGGCGGCTGACGGACACGCAGGGCCCTGATTCTGCGGGTTCTCTCAGAACATGTTGGAATGAACGCCGAATGATTGGGTAGCGGCGAGGTGGCCGCGTGTCCCTATTTCAGCGCGTGTTGCGCTCGCGCCATGGTCGATCTTCTGCACATACTGTTTACCGCAGCGATTCTGCTTGCGCCGTCGGGTCTCTTTGCGACGTGGTCATTGTGCTGCCTGTGGCATTCGCGCGTGCCTTCGATAAAGCGCGGTCTCTCGCTGGTGTTGAGCGCAATCCTGGCGCCCGTACTGGCCATCATCTGCGCGATTCTCGCGACGATGGGTTTGCCGATGGGCAACATGTTTGCTCCGATGGCCGGCGCCACGTTCGGCTGGACGATTGTGACTATGGTCGTGCTGACTTCGATTTCGGGGTCGAGAGTTGTCATGTGGTCGACTATCGCCGCGGGAGCCGGGGCGCTTGTCGTTTCGGCGCCGCTCGCGTCGACGCGACTGGCTGAGTATCTGACCTTCGGACTTCCGGTGCTTGCTCTGCTGGCATGGAATCTGATCGCCTTTCTGGGCTTTGCGCACTGGGCGATGCAGATGCGTCTTGATAAGGCGTATCTCTGTGAATCCTGCGGCTACGACATTCGGCATCTGGAGGCGGACGTATGTCCGGAGTGCGGCGCCCATTTTGATCGGCTGTCTGTGCGCATATCCACGGTGAAGAAGGCGTACGGCGAATGAACATCGTCTCCATTCTGATTCCGGTGGTGTTGTTCACGCCGCTGATCATGTATGCGATGGATGCGCTTTCGCATTCGGGGCGGTTGACGCGGTATCGCGTGATTCTGTTGCTGCTGATATTTCCCCTGGCGGCGGCGATCGCCTTTCGGTCGGTTGATCTTCTCAAGTCGCTTGGCATCGCCATCTCGTGGAACTGGGAGATGACGCTACTTGTCTGGGCGTCGTCGGCTGTTGTTGCCGCGGGATTCCGACTCGTGCTCGGCTCGGCGGGTGTGGCGTGGTCTATGTTGGTTTCGGGGGCCGCGGCGAGCGTTTGCTTTGTCGCCGGCCAGGCGATGTCGGTGGACGAGTTTTCGCTTCGACAGGCGCTGGTGTTCATCATGGGGTTCGTGATCTGGCAGGCGCTTCCCATTCGTGCGCTGGGTCGGTGGGCGAAGTCGCAGGCGGTGGTGACGTTTCACATCTGCCCTCGTTGTTCGTATGACCTGAGTGCGCTGAAGGCGAATATCTGTCCGGAGTGTGGGAACAGCTTTGATCCCGGTCGCACGGTGGGTCGCAAGATGCAGAAAGCGGGCGCATCATGAATCAGCTGGCGCTTTTGTATGCCGCGGTTGGGTTGACGCCTTTGTTTGTGGCGTGGTTTGTGTGTGATGCGCTGAGGCGGGCTCGGATGCTTACGGCGGGGCGTGTGGTTGGTGTGATTGGTGTGTGCGCACTGGCGTCGGTGGCGGCTGGGGGCGTGTATGTTGTGATGCGGCCGATGTTGTTGGCGCAGGATGCGTTTCTGGCGGTGATGTGCGGATTTGGAGCGAGCGCGCTTGTGGTCGCGTGCGGCCTGCGGCTTGTTACGGGAAGCGGGCGGCTGTTTGCGATGCTGATCTTTGCGGGCGCGCTGGCGGCGCTGTTTCTGGCGCCGGTGACGATATATGGCAAGGAGCTTGATGAGCGCACGTTTTCGCTGTTGCCGGCGACGGGGCTGTTCTGGCTGGCGCAGGTGGCCGCGTATGTGGATTGCTGGGCGAAGCGCGAGGCGGCGGCGGGAGCACATGCGGGAGAGACGAAGGCGGTGAATGGGGTGAAGGCGGCGTGATGGGCGACATCATTCAACTGCTGATCGTTGCGACGCCCTTCATCCTGTATCTGCCATACACGATTTTCTATCTGTCGCGCGATCCGGCTTTTGGTGTGATACGCACGTTTGTGTTGATTGGTGTGGCCGTCGGCTATGGCGTCGTCGGGCAGTTCATCGCTTTTGGCCATGCGTTCATGGCTGTGGATCATCAATGGATCTTCGTGATGATCTATGTGATCGGGGGCGGGACACTTGCTTCGGCCGCCGCACTTGCGTGGATGACGCGATCGTGGCGCGTGGGGCTGTGGAATGTCTGCGCCGGTGTGTTGTCGCTGCTGATTCTGCTGCCGATCTTTCTGCGGTACGTCAAAGATGACACCGCCGTGTCCATGCTGGCGCTCGCGTGTCTTGCATGGCACATTGTGACGTGTCTTGCGCTGCGTCGATGGCGGATTGGGTATGTGAAGGATCATTGCGCGCGCTGCGGGTACGATCTTGTCGGGCTGGCGTCGGATGTGTGTCCGGAGTGCGGGGCGCCTGTGAAGCGGGGGCGCCGGAGCATTGAGCAGAGCGAGGATCGCGCCTGATGGCATTGCTGCTTGATCTGATGTTCTTCTTTGTGCTCGGGTCGCCGATGGTTATCTTTACGGCGTACAGCGCGAAGCTGTTGAGCGACTGGCGGGGGATCGGGCTTTCGGCTTCGATCACGTTCGGGCTGATCAGTTTTGCGTTTACGTATTTCGCGATCACGGCGATGTTGTTTGGCGATGATGTGTATTTCGCGCTGCCTGTGCTGGGCGGGATTTCGACGGCGGTTTTGTGCGGCACGCTGGTGACGGCGGCGGCGTTTTTCTTTTTCACGCAGAGTCCGATCGTGTGCATCGGGAATCTGATTGGCGGGGCGCTGGCGGCTTTTGTGATGTCGACGATGGATCCGCCGGGGATTGATTCGCCGCACCCGATTGTGCGGCTGTTCATCGCGACGATGCTGTGGCATGGGGGGACGCTGGGTGGATTGCTGATCTGGCGGCGAAGGATTGAGCGGGGGACGCCGCAGCTGTGCTGCGCCAAGTGCGGGTACAGCCTTGTGGGGATTCGCTCGAACACGTGTCCGGAGTGCGGCGCCTGGTTCAACTGGGAGCGGTTGTTTCGGCAGGTGGATGAACAGAAGCGAAAGGAGAAGGAGCGGCAGCGGAAGGAGACGTTGAAGGCTCAGAAGCGGGCGGCGAGGGGGCACAAGGACGGATGAGCACCTTCGGACATTACGTGGTTGCGAACGTGCTGCTGCTTCCGGCGATTGCGTTCATTATCTATGCGGATCTGGCGCTGGTGCGGGCGCGGCGGATGACGACGTGGCGGGCGATTGTTCTGGCGCTGCTGGGGCTGGCGTTTCCGGTGCTGGCGATGACTGTGGTTCTCAATGCTCGGGCGCTGCTGGGGCAGTTTGGCGCGGGGTCGGGCGGGGCGGTGATGGCGGTGTCGTGCGTGCTCTGCTCTTTCGCGACGGCTTTGTGTCTGAAGTGGGCGACGGGATCGACATCCGTGACGCGGAGGGTTGTGATCGCGGGCCTCGTGAGCGGCGGGATGCTGCTGCTTTCGGGCATAGGCGGCGGCGGATCGGCGTCGCCGGCGATGGCCGTGGTGGGGCCGGTGCTGATGCTTTGCGCGGTGGTGGTGTGGCATGCGCTGGTGGCGACGGCGCTGTCGAAGTGGGCGTATGAGGCGCAGGCGCAGTTGATCAGTTGTTGTGCGGCGTGCGGGTATGACTTGCGAGGGATTGCGGGGGATGTGTGTCCGGAGTGCGGGGGTCAGGCGTGATCGGATTCATCACCTTCATACTGAGCTGCATGACCGTCATCCCAGCGGCCGTGTTCACGAGCTGCGCCGTGCTGTGTGTCAATAGCGCAGGACGTCTGGATCGCGAACGAACGATCGTCTGCATTGCACTAGGGGCGACGTTTCCTGTGCTGGCGGTTTCGCTTCTCGTGAACGCGGCGACATTCCTGCCGCACGTCTATACGCCCATCTTCCTCTTCAAGCCGCCGGCGGGCGTGCTTGGGTTGGCGCCGATTCTAGTATGCTCGATTGTCACTGCCGTGACGCTCCGGTGGCTGACGCAAAGCAGGCATGTCGCCAACGCGGCGCTTGGAGCAGGCCTGCTCGCTTCGTCACTGCTCATCGGGGAAGAGATCATCCCGGGCGGCAATGAGTTTCGGCTGATGTTCATTGTGTTTGCGGCGATTGTCGTCTGGAACGCAGTGACCATTATTGCGCTGACGTCGTGGGGTCGGCGCAACGGGCTGCATGTGATCGATGGGCGATGTGCCCAATGTCATTACGATCTGGCGGGGCTTGATGCGACAGTGTGTCCTGAATGTGGAGCGAGTCTTCGCGAGGCAGACACAATTGATGCCGAAGTGCGCTAGTCGGAGTCGATCGACGCTTCGGTGACGACACCATTTTCGACGCGAAGGATCAGGTAGTAAAACGTGCCGATGTCTTCACCGAGAAACACGCTGAACGTGTTCTCATCGGGATAGGTGGGCGCCGCCCTTCCGTATCGCGCCTCCACCTCCTGCAACGTGCGCCCGATGATTCGTCCCGATCGGAGGTCGCGTTTCGCCTTGGAATCCGGGTAGATCTCGTGCGTGCGCCAGGCGATGGCTGTGCTGACGACTGGCGCGCCGATGAGAAGGGCGAGGATGAGGAGGAAGCCGCGTGAGGGGCGGCGGCGTCTGGTTGTTGTCGCCTCTTCGTTCATCTACGGGCTCGACGATCGCGCCTTGTAGAGGGTGATGATGTGGACGGGCGCGTCTGCGGGGAGGTTGGCGCGGGCGATGGCTTCGACATCCTGGAGGAGCTGGGCGGGGAAGTCGTTTGGGCTGACGAGGACGATGCGGACGACATCGCCTCGTTCGACGCCGGCGCGGGCCATCAGCAGGATGTCGACTTCGGGTTCATCACCGATGCGCCTTTCGAGATTGTGGCGCATGGCCGGCGAGAGCGGAT
>JAULKQ010003780.1:0-15795 GCA_032356285.1 Smithsoniella earleae
AGCATGGCCTCACCTGGTCCCATGATTGCGTGTCTCGAGCAAGAGCTTCAATCCACTCTTTAACGAATTTGACTACAGAGGGTCGAGAGCGAAAGAACATGATCCCGATGTTCATCGCAGAATGGGCAGCTGATGGAAGCTCGAGGCCTGTGTCCCCGTCGGGTATCGTAGGTGCCATGTGGTCACTCGAGATGAGTATGTCTGCGTCTGAGTACGATTCAAGGTATGCAGTAGGATTTTGAAGCCACACGGTGTCGGAGTCACAGAGCAGGACGTCCAGGCCGTAGTCGAGGAAAGATTTTAGCAGGTCGATTTTCACTCTGCCCATAGAGTGGAAAGCTGGTGACCCCCACCCGAAGCCTTCTGATCCAAGGCCAGATATAGCACCGTTTGCATCGATGGTGTACATGATAAAGTACGGTGCGCCTATTTCTGACAGACGAGAGGCTGTTTCGGGATCCAGAGCACCGACGATGTAGTTTGTTACACCTATACACTCCAAGCAAGTCGTGGTCAACATGGAAATACTCAATACAACAAATGTGGATCATGATCAGTCAGAGTAGGCCCGCTTCTTCTAAATCTAGACATACTCGGGTTGTTTACCAGGTCAGAGACACGCTTTGAGCGGCGTATCGACTGCTTCCGGGTTCGACGCACCGTTCTCTTCCAAGTGTAGTATCCAATTTTCCAAGAAGTCTACAAAGTGGAAGTTCGTCCAGGAAACAATGATCACGTTTGACTGCGATCGTGATAGCGCAAGTGTTCTTGAAAGTGTCGGGTGTGATTGCTTTCCCATCGATCTATTTGTCTCCAAAATGTCGTTGTGCGAGGCCGCAACTGATTCTCGCCCTCTAGCGCGACTTTCATGGTCTGACCGGGAAAGATAAGCCTTGAAGAAGCTTTTAAAGTCAGAAGACGAACGTGCTAAAAAGAACGCCTTCTTCAGTTCGCTTTCGGCAATTTGTTGGCGTTCTGCAACAAGCTTACATGCCAGCCCTCCGGAAACATGGTGTTACAGGGAACTGAGCAGATGGTCAGATACCCACCCTGACCAATTCTAGATACTTCGATTGAAATGCTCCTCGTGTATGAAACTTCCTGTATTCCCCAATAGAGTGATTTCGTGCCAGTAAGTCGAATCCTGTTCGGGGTACCCGTTAGCCTATGTGTTTCTGACCTGGGCAATCAATTGCATCATGATGCAAGCGAACACAAGAGTTGCTACGATACCTACTGCTACAATTGGGCGGATCATCACTGGTCACTTTCAGGGAAGCTGTAATACAGTAAAGCAAAGATAATCTCAAGGGTGTGCATTCTCTCCACAACCACATCTACCTGCTATGCAATGTCTTGTACACATTGAAGGTGACTTGCAAAAATTACCCACTTCGTAACCCATGAGACACTGCATAATGAAGTTAAAGGTTCAAGAGTGATAGGCCCAGCTTCAGATTTCCATGGGACACAAAGAAACACCCTTCTGGAGACATTCTGAGCCTTTCAAATGTTTCAAGCATATGAGAAGAAACGAGTTTCGCGGGTGCCTTGATGTTATGAAATTGGCTTCGCAACGAGAATCATGAGACATGTCATGACGACGCGTCGCAGAGCGCTACTTACTCTTTAAACCCCCATAGAAGAGGAACAAGTTACAAAGTATGCATCTCGTACTGAGTGACTATACTGCAGCTCTAAGAAGTTGACAAATGAATCCGTTCAGAGGCAAGGTGGAGATCCTGCGATCTCAAAGATACACTATGCCAACAACAAGACGATTCATTTCCTCGTGACGTCCACAGACAACACGATCTCGTCAGCATTTTACAATAGGTCCCTTAACCTGCCCCTAAAATCACATATCTCTGGATGAAAGACAAGAGCCTAATGAAAGGTTATTTGTGACGATAATCTACACAAACTATTCATGATTCTGTTAAATCAACACATCTTCCAGATATAATCCTGTACGCTTGCATGATCCACATCATCTGTCCCGAGTATCCAATCTTTCTCGAAGTGTGTCTGACGACTCAGGGCATAAAAAATAAAAAATATTCACATGATTCATGCTATCAACACACTTACATAGCCCATACATCACTTCCAGCTCACAGCATACATCAGTGGGGCCCTAGCGGCAGATTCTTGGAATAGTACTAAAGGAGTGCTGACCACAGCTCCACCTGGGTTAACTATAACATAGTCAAATGCCACCGAGGCTCGACACTACTCTACACTAAGTTATATACAAATTCTCTGGAGAGTTACCCCATGGTAATTCATCAGCCAAGTGTCCACTTGCTATGTCTGTGATTTCTCACAGATCCCTCAGTTCGTGTCTCGAAATCACATCTTAGCCATTGAGCATGTATTTGTACGAATAAGTATTTAAACATGTGATAAGAGACGAAAACCCGTCACCTAAATTGCCCAAAAGCACCAGGCTGGTCGTTTTGGGTTGGGGTCAGACTGTACCTGCCCCCAGG
This sequence comes from Smithsoniella earleae, assembly GCA_032356285.1. NCBI lineage: Eukaryota > Viridiplantae > Chlorophyta > Ulvophyceae > Smithsoniella > Smithsoniella earleae. The sequence continues at coordinate 2,493 of JAULKQ010003780.1, forward strand.
CCTGCATTCTTTCATGTACGTCGAGTGTTCATCATTGGTGATTTTCAGAAGCTTTCTGGTGCTCGTCAATAACGCTTCGGTTTCCTGCAACTGACAGTTATTGTTCTAGCATGTTAATCGGAAGTTGCTCGCGCTCTAACCAGTTCTGGGATATTGGGGAAGCCGAGTACAAAAGGAGCCGCAGTGTCAGAGAAAAACTCAAGTGTACTCGGATAAGCAATACTTATGTGAATGAAATACATCTGGGGCTCGCCATTTACAGCGATAATACCACCCACTCCCAGTTGAGGAACACGCACCCAGTCGTAAGGCTGAGCACACACTACTCGAAGAAGTCGAATGTATGCTTCCTGCTGAAGAGCTCTCACTCGCTGATCAACCTGGGGCGTCATTTCAACAGTGTGCTGATAACGAACCTGCTGTGCTAAGCCTTTGGAAGCCGGGTGGTAGATTCCTAAAGGGGGCTAAAAGCTACTAAGCACTTATTCACTGATGTTGAATTTATACCTTGTGTTCTTTTAAAATATTCAACGATCGCGGAAAATGTCGGGTTTAAGTTGCGTGCTAATCCAGAAGAGACATAATATGGTCATGAACAAACTCTGAAAGATTGCTTGTGAGTAGATGAGAAATATGCTTGTCCGTTATAATTCAGAAATGTATCCCATTGATTGAATGCCAGGAACGGGTTAAAACGCGGGTCGATTTTCGGGTCGATTTCTGACAACATCGCTCCAAACCTGTGATCAACCTGGCAATGTATCCAAACCTACTTGAACACCGGAATCGGAAAGCTCTGAAACATTCATTCATGATTCGGCTGTTTGTCTGAACCCGTATTGGTGCCATACTTGTATAAGTAGTACACGTTCAAAGTTACACAGCATGCTAGTGCCAACAGTGTCGGCGTGATTATCCTTTAGACATGAAGTAGCTCAAATCGGCATTTCCTTGTAAAACATGAAGTACACATCTTGGGATGAATTTTCGCTGCGCGCGAAGAAAATGTACCTAGAAAAACCAATGAGGACACGTTACGTTGTTCGATATCATCACCGCAAGCAACGGCTTTCAGCCAAAGTCACGGACGATTTCAAGGTGTTATCATGTTCACTTACTGTCGGCTTTTTGGGGGCTAGAAATTCGTTGCAACTCACTGCTGTCTTACATTAATTGGTACGCAGTGCATTAAGTTCAAATCAGATCAAGCCTCGGATGTTAAGAAGCTAGACGAAATAAACGCATTCTTTTTATCACTCATGGCTGGAATTGACGAGGAGGAGTTTGCTGCCATGAGCAATTCTGGTGAGCATAACACAACCGGCGCACGGCCAGGTCAGACAAGGCGCGGTAAGGGCGTGTAACGTTTGCGAAATATCGTTAAGTCATGAGCACTTCTGAGTGGCGCTCCTCAGCATCACTAGGAAAGGTTGTAGCACAAGCTATGGCGCACAATAAGATCCTATGCCGGTCAATGCAGTCTTACAAGTTCAGAATATGGCACAGTGTACTTGGGTCAACAGCTAGCTGGACGTCTTGAAGCTGACAAAGTGAGTAAATTATTGTTGTGCGCCTGGCTGTTCAAGAATTCCTTGTACATAAACCATGCCTTTTTCCTTGAAACCAAGGGTCTTGACCATTCTTTCAATCTCTTCCTCGTCTCCTTGAACTATGATGTCTGTCGTCTTATCGTCATCAGAAGACAACATTTTTATGCTGAATTCTTCCTCTCTGCATGCCAGGTTTCTCGTTTGAGACGAGAAAAATGCGTTTAGTGACAGTTGTAATGCATGGCATGTTTTCTCGCAACGTACAAGAGCATGGAAATGAGGTTAGAAACGTGTTTTCGAGGGACTAACCTGTTAGCATTCTGATAGTAGTACCAAGGTGCAAGAGGTGTTAGGAGCACCAGCAAGTACCAGAGGGATCCACCTGGAAATGCGATACTAAACACAAGTCCACAGCATATCATGCCCACGAACATGTAAAATGTTACAGCTGCGGCTTGTCCCCTTGTAGAACGATAATTCCCAGCAAAGGTGATGACTTCGCCGGTTGATTTGATTTCATAGTTATAATTCTTCATGTAAGTAAATATTTGCCTCGCCCTGCAAAAGAAACTTTCATGACTTAGTACTTGCCCACACATGGTGCAAAAATCCACGTCGTGTAAGTAATAACCTGTCATCCATTGCCATGCCATCCTCTGCCGCAGGTCCAGGAGTTTCAAAAGTTTTCCGTTTAATCTTAGCCTTAGGGGCGCGCTTCACCTGTGAGTAGAGGCCTGTAGGGAAACAGTATCATCTAGGGGCAGCTATCTAGTGCATCTTGAACGGCTGATCATGAAACAACACCTGGCGCAATGCTACTGTGATGAAAAAGGGTCATCAGGAGGTGAAAAACGGCGAAATAAAAAATTAAAGGTTCAGTGGAGGCTACCCTCGGTGTTTTACACTCTATTCTAGATGTTTCACGCAGTACGAGGAAAGCGGTTGATGGGCTGTACCAGGAACACTTAGAAGGAAGAGGGCAAGAACTGTGAAGTAGCTCTTGGGGTCAGCATTTCCTCCCTTCCCGAAATCTACAAATTCTTCTGCCCCGGCAGGAGCAATCGATGCTAAGGCAGCCAGGGCAGACACTGCAAAGCTCTCCAGAGCAAGCGTGCTGCGACGTTGGTAGGCATTACAACAAACCGAAACTCTGGAATGTGGTAGAATTCGTCGGTTTGAGATGCTATGGGAGCTTGGAACAGTTCGTCTCGCAAGCGAAGACATTCTTGTTTGCGGTTACTTGGACTTTATTCCGCGAAAGGTGAACCGCGCCAGTGAAATCGAGGCTTGGATGATTGAATCCCCTGTTCACCCTATATTCAGGTAGCAACTGTACGCCGTAGGGCAGAGTTCTTGCGGTCGAAGACAAGTCGTTGCTCAGTGTCCAGTCAGAAGCGAACTCAACACGGCAGAGGTTTAAACATAAATTTCGAACTTCATCATCTTTGAAATCGACTAATCATTGAAGGTATTATACTAGAACACGTTTCAATGCTGCATGGTGGGTAGCAAGCAAAACTTTGAACGGTGGCCGAAACCTACCCCCTATCCGAGCCCTTGCCTCGCGCCGAATCTGTGGCCACTATCTGAGGCAGTACTGCACGTGCTCACCAACTTGGCATCAAAACCTGATAATGAATTCCAAATTCACAGGCAATGTGCTGATCTCTAGAGACTTACTGTGGTTTTGGAGTATTGAGTAGTTTATGTTGCGCAGCGATTCTTCGTGACAGGTTGAATCCGAGTTTTGCACGAGCCAACATCCGAGTACAGAATTTTCAATTCTCCACGTGCAAAGAGCTTCATATTCAAGTAAAAGAAACACTTAAAGAGCGCTAAGTCCTCCCCCAGCATAGCTTCTTCACTGGAAGCAGCTAACGTCCATGCATCCCTCTCTCTCACGGCAGTGCCAAGGGCTGCAGCAAGGAGCTCCATTACGGGCAGCCACAACTGCCAACAAAGTACAAAACAGCACTACATTTTGCTCCAAAAATCGGCGCGTCGAGACATTCGGTGGCTTGCTAGGTATCTTTGGCGCTAAGGACAGCACCAGCAAGAGCACATGTGCGGACCGATACGTGCAGTGAGTATAACATGCCTCCCATGCGTAGTTAAATTACTTGATTTTTGAAGTTGTAGTTCTGTGTAATGAACAAGGTAATAACGCTCGCTAAGACTAAGGTCGCCAAGTTCCATTTCATAACATGCACACTCCGCGTCCAAACTAGGAAGGTTGTATTCCGTGCGTTAAAAATGAAAATTACTTCGTGATTGCAGTCATAGACATCGAGAAAGTGGATCTTGGGCCTGACCCGGAGAGTATCGTCTTGAGCGAGGTCGAAGGTAGAGATGGATCAGCCAAAATAGTGTACAGACCTGGCGGAGAGGTAGACGTTGCTGAGCTTGCAGTACTATGTGATAAAGTAGGTTGGCCAAGGCGACCAGCAGACAAAGTAGCGGGCGCACTGAAGAATTCATTCCTGGTGCGCTGCTGCTCATTGCCGCTCAGACGTGCACCCAATCCAACCTGCACCAAAACAACCAAAAATTTGCATTCGGGTAGATATACCCTCATCATTTCTCTTCGGACAGAATTACGCCTTGGATGGCATTTTCAAACCTAGCTCGAGAGTCGCACAATAACTGAAAAGAGCCTGAACACAGCACCAGCGTTTTACCTCGTAAGAACCACATATTTCCTGCGAACCCTCGTTGCGATCCTGGTCTTCGGCGATAAGCCATGTGCTGACTGCCTTCTTGCCCCACCCGCGTACGGAGAGTCTTCACAGCGAATGGTTTCGTGATTTCATACAATAAGAGCTTAACTAATCCCAGCTGTGAAAGAATTCTGCTGCAACGCTTCCAAATTCGCTCCTGACTCTCATTCTGTCGCGACCTGCGATTGGCAAATTAGCACTTCAGTCAGATCTCAAGAAAGAATCCAGTGATGATGCCCAGGACATGGCGAGTGAATTGCTCATACGCAACGGTGTCTGTCAGCAGAGCTGAGCCTTCAAACTTCCTCTGCTGCTGAAGGCTGGCCCCAGTATCCATTGCGCACTCGTGCTCTCTTCGTCCCCAGCAAACTTTGTCTATGTCCACACACAACCAAATGACAGCATCAGGCCCAAGTAGTCCAGACCAAAATCTTAATTACCATGTTAACTGTAACTCGAGCAAGAATTTTCAATCCAAATTATGCTCGCTAGTATTGATACAAGTCTCAACACAGGTACTTGCTACAGGTAGACTGAAACTTGTGAATATCAAATGCCATGTACTTCAAGGACACGCATATGTTGCAGAGCACTGAATATTATTCATGTGTACTGAACAAGGATTATACTCGGCAATCGCGACTCATTCATGAAGTTTACAGTGTAGGCACAAGCAAGAAGATTTAGCCCACCGTAGCATGCAACATGAAACACCAACTCTCAAGGCACAGTCAATGTGCATTTTGTAAGAGTCCATGTAGCACTCAGGGCGTGCATATGCAGTGAATGTCTGCCATTTCCGTTCACACTGCTGTGATATGACCTTCATGTTGAGCGAACTCATCACAGCGCCACCCACTTCTACAATTAAGTATCGGTCTTAAGGGTTCCGGAACTAAGTTGAACCCTATGTAAAGAGGTGTGGAGATGGGCCCTGCTGGCTGATGATTTCAAACTCGGCCATGACATCACATTTGTCCTGGAAATGAGACCACGGCTGAAGGTTCCAGGCTGAAAGAATAGACTGGATACGTTACATTTGAAGATCGGTGGAAGTGGGCACTTGCCGACAGACAGCACAGGCAGGCAGCATTATGAATGCACACATAGCTGGTGAATGACCACTTTACTACAACTGGTGGTGATATTGCTCATGTGGCAAGGCTGGATGATCCAGATGCATGGGCCCCAAGCCACAAGCTGTCAACTTGACCACCTTACTGCTTGGTGTTTCACCTGCAGACTGTTCTTGCACTCAACTGAACGTAGTGATAAGGATGTAACCATGGCGAATACTTTCTACCAGATACTCTAGCAAGTACCAACAACTGTGCCCAAAACTGCTGTATTATTATTACCTCTGCTGTCCCTAGTCGCTAGCTCGTTTTGGAACTTTATAGCTAACACGTAGCCTTTAAACAGTCTCTAGTGAGAACGGCGGGAATGGAAACCAATGATAGCCGTCTGTGCATTGGCTGCACAAGTGAGACATTGTGTCTGTAGCCGAATGGGACTCGTTGTCGGTACAAGCTGTCGAGCACTCGTACACCAGATTCAACAACCGAATTGGATCATCCCAATTGTATTCACAGTTTTCAGCATGGTTTAAATTACAGCGTGTTCAGAGGCCATCGTTTGACAATCTGAGAATGGATTTCTCGCGCTTTGTCGTAAATTCTGGATCAGCGTGCCTCACCACTTGACGTTTGCCGCATGCGAAATGATCTGGCGATTTTCTGTCGAACCATTTCACACGCGGGAGCTGTCAAGTGGCTGCAACTTTTCCAGAATTAGTGTAATGTCGTCATTGAGCATTTCCAGGACAGTGAAATATCGTTTAACACCTTTTCTGTTATTTTCCATTACACCAAGAATGTCTAAATATTCATCCACCAAAGCTAGCACCAAATTGAAACCACTTGCAACTGATGGTTTCATTTTCGACCTGTGAAAGTTCAAGTCAGGGTGTACTTGACACCTTGAACGCCCACGGTAATAAAATAATAATAATATTAATATCTTGTGTTCTCATTGAGTGACCTATGTCGAGCTTCTTTGGAACACAACATATCATTAGCTGCCACAAGGCTAATTGAAGCTGGCTCAAATTGTGTATGTGCTCTGAACAGTCTACTTGACATAACGTACCGTTGACGCGCGCGCCGTCACATGATTTGACGAGCCTTAGAACCACGTGAAAAAACGAGGCGAGTGGTGGGCTATGGTAGTCGGCCATCTTCACGTTGCCAGTCATTTATCGTTGAGCCGAATTATCGTTCCAACTGGACGGAATGACTGTAGGAAGTGTCGCACTATTCATCGTACAGGTGGACACAAAGTGTTATGTCTTAGTTTTCCGTGTTCAGTTGCAGGCTAAGAGATTCCCTCTTCTCGAGCACTTGTTGAAACTGCTTGGCATGTCAATGAGCCATCAGTAACAACGGTAGTTTTTCGACATGAGTTACGAGTCTTTGACACGAGATATGCATCGTGCCGGGTCTCTGTTGGCATGTCAATACTACAACTCGCCCTTTGGTGTCATCCAGCAACGTGCGACATACCGTGGCCATGTTGAGCACCTCAGTCGAATCATAATATTGAAAGCTGCATAAGTAGCCTGAGGGATGCTCTGCCTGAGTCTTGTCAGGTGTGTGTGAGACTCAAACAACGAGCGGTGCAGATGGAGCCCCAGGTTGCAGTTGCCCCACTATCTAGTCGATTTAAGATAGCTGCGATGATTTGCCACGCCGCTGCACAATCACCAGGCAGAGTGGCTTGTGCTGATTCACCAGCACAAGCCACAACTAAGTGCACAACTCAACTCGATTCACAGCGCAAGCAGAAATGGAAGAGTAGTAAAGACGAGAATTTGATGGGATTGGTTTGCATTCGGGGAGTAGGACGAATAGTACGCGCATTATGACGAGCGCAAGACTAACATGCTAGAACAAGAAGAATTCGTCCGACCATGTTTACGCAGCTTTAAACACTCATATAGTCTCAGATCCTCTAATTTTGCAAGATACATCAAAACTAGCATGACACATTATAACATCATTGAATAAGAAAGTACGTTTATAACAATTGAACATCTTAAACCCCTATTCAAGCTACCAACTCAAGTATAGAGTTGGATGAAGGCAACAACTTTCCACAGAAGATACTTTTATGATGTCTGCATTTCAACATACTTTAGGATCCTCGTTTGAGAGTAGCGCATTCAGAATTGCCTTGTACGATAATTGACCGGATACGGTAGTTGCCTCAACTTGCACTTGCAGAAATCGTTTGACCTGGACTTGACATAATCTTGCAGGTGTGCACTCTCGAACTAGTGACAGAGCCTTCAGAAGGGGAAGCAGGGGAACCAAAGTCGCGCCTGATCGGCCTTGCAAGAGCAACTAGCGACCACGTGTTCAACGCCACAGTTTGGGACGTACTAGTTGATCCCGAATTCCAAGGGCAGGTAAGGACGGGCTCTCGTACTGGTTCTCCGTAGATGTCAGCTTCACATTTTACATTTGCTCAGTTTTATGCCCGTGCGTGCTCTTGCAGCAAATTGGGTAGTAACTTTTTTGGTTCCAACCATGACGAGCTACGAACCTGCTTGCAGGGTTTGGGAAAGGCCCTCATCGAGCAAATGGTCAGACACTTACTACGAAGAGGAATAGCGAACATTACACTTTTTGCCGACTCGGACGTAGTGAATTTTTACGAGAAAATAGGATTTGTAGCTGACCCGGAAGGAATAAAAGGAATGTTTTGGTACCCAAAAGTGTAAATGCATATTTCTGTACTCAAAACACCTGGAGGGAAACTGGATATCACAAACCCCATGAACCCTTGCCCACTGTCAATTTACGCTCCGCTGCAAAAGGTGTGACAGGAATTGTGCCCATCCGTACTCAGCAGACCCGGCAGTATACCAGCATCTGTCATGTGTTCCGTGTAAACGCGGATCTGTTCTCACTGCAGAACCCAGATCATGCTGACGCTTCTTAACTTCGTTCGGCAGCTGAGATTTTCCTTCAGGGCTTCATTAGTCACAGTAGTTTTCTTTCGTGATCCAACCAGTACTGTCGAACATGTATACAGCCGCTAACACAGATGCCCCAGCGAACACCATATCCCCGCGAAAGCTGGGTTCAACGACATTAATGGTAATTTTCTCCAAGCCGCTCTCGTCTCCCTGCACGTGCTTCTATTTGCTACGCGATGCTATCAACTAAGACTTGCCACCAAAGCAATTAAACTAGTTGCGTGAGTATTACACCACACATGACCTGAGTTGTTAAAGTTCGGACCTTGAGAACATTTTGAACGTATAATCTCTCTAAATCCTGCTTCAGCCGTGTTATCAGTCCAGGGAAAGTCGTATTTCCCCCGCTCAGCAGAATATTCCTATACATGTCTCTTCTTACATCTAATGGAAGAGAATTAATGCATGTATGTATTGCATCACTGAGGCCTAAGCATTCTAATCCCAACAAAACGGGATTGAAGAGAGCCTCGGGAGCCTGGAATCGCTGCGTGGAAAGACTCACACGCTGGCCGTCCGGAAGTGCGAATGAGCACAACAGTGCGGTAGTCTCCCTTGCCAACTGCACATGCACATGAGATTTGATAATTAGAGAAGATACGGCCAATCCCTGAAGCGCGGTATGTCCGCATCCTTCTCAAAACGTATGCCTGCGAGGCCTTCTACCCGACACACGCAGAAGGTTGTGAAACCAGGTTAAAATAATCCTCCAGGCAACCTGTGTGCTGATTGCTCTCGCGTACAGGGTGAAGCTATTTTCAGAATCACACCTGAACCTGCTTTGAGTAGTCCACAGCAACGAAGCAGACTCGTTCCTTTAGCTTTTGCACAAAACCGCTACAATGAGAGGGAATACAGATGCCATGTAGTTCCATGAGTTTGCTAAGATATTGCGTGATCTGATTTCCGGCAAAAGGTAGCCTCATTATTTGATGTGGGTCAATGGTGCCCTCATTAACTGGGACAATGTGAGTTGAATCGGCGCCAGAGTCGATAACTAGTCCTGTTTTTAAACCTGGAAACGGAAAACATATTTGGCATGTTGTAACAGTTGATTTTTTGGCGTTGACTTGATGTGAGCGTACAATATGGAGTGTCAGGACGATAGAACACTGCACGGGCAGACCCCTGAGTAATGCACGGAAATCAATGGGAACAATATCAACTTAATATATTATAAATTGTTTTTAGGAGAGTCGTGTCTAACGCATTTGTTGCTACTCGTAATACTACCACATTGTGCGCTGTGGGTTGAGCCACAGTCAAGGCAGTTTAACTTCTCGAGACTTTGATGGCGCGATAAGAAGCCATCAATATGTCTCTCAAATCCTTACTGAGCAACTATAGTAGCACCACCAAGTACACGCGCGCATCACGAGAACGTTGGCAGCAGATGCGGGTATCATTACCTTCAGAGTACAGCGCTAGAACAGCTCGTGGCTGTGATTTGATGGCATGAAATTTAAGCTCGCCAAGAAGCATGGTGTGCATCTCGCGCCGGCTCTCTTCGGATATAGTATCAGGCTCAGTTATCATGAGTTTGAACTCACTGGAGTCGACCTAAACCACGACTACTTTGATGAACTGCAACCAAGCGAGCCACGAACATTTTTTTCAGATAAAGCCCAATCTCACTCTCTTGGGTGCTACTCAGTTGAAGATAGTACCTTGAACTTCGTACATGCCAGCCGGAGCGATGCTCGAGTCAGTTCACTATTAAAAGGAGCATCGTTGGCATAACGGTCAATAACACCAGCGTTATCGGTATAAACTCCTTTTTGTTGCACATTAGTGGTTACTCTTTTCATGGCTGGCTTTCGCGGCAACGGAACACGCAACATTGTTCTGGAGTCGTAGCAGGGGATACATCTCACCTGCAAACCCGACTCTCACACAGCCTGCAAACAAACTTTCATCTTGGGTAAAATATGAAACACAAACCCTTCTGAGCGAAAAAATCCGAAAAAAGGGCGCACCGCTACCTACGTCGCAAACAATCGTCCTTGTCTCTGCCATGGCTCTTCAATAACTCACAAGCATGAGGAATAAAAGCACGTAGATACGAATATTCAACCCATTTGCACTCCTTGAATATCAGCCAGTATGCATTAGTGAATAATCCAGGCTAAGGCGGACACTGAAAGGCCACATAAACTCGTAACATATCGCACAAGTACATCCTGTCACAACATATTTCGGATCTCGAAATGGATGGTGAACTATGGAACTTATTGTACTTGAATCTATCTTGAAACTTGTTCGTTTAGGTTGTATTTGAGTACAACACCGCGGGAATGCTGGACAGCACACACGCTTCACATGTTCACCCTCGATAACGAAGCTGCTGCCACATCCTGTTTCAATTTGGGTTAAGCTTAAATATGTTTCGGTGACAACGTGTGCAGATAGCATGCTGCAGCACTGGTTACGAGCTAAGTATGCCTGTGACGCGTATCCCGATGTTTAAAAAAGTGGCTAGTCGCGGTAAGATGAAAGCAACCGACGATGAATCAGAATTGAGCGCCCAAAGAGATACATGCTTGCTCAGCGATCATTGAGCAAGCGCTTTACGAAGAGACAGGAGACTCATGGTGGATAAAGGGCACTAACGTGCGGAGAGCGTTGGAGAATGCGTCTCGCGCATTTAAATGTCTCCAGGCGCGGGCGCTCTTGGCGATGCCTCACACACTGAGTGGATGATAAAATGTGCAAATAAGCCCGCAGTCTACAGGGCTAGCTCTGGCACTGATACTTCAAGATAGAAGCTTGAGGAGCTTCGTATCGTCACTGGCAATCACCATCCTATTTCTCCAGCTCACACCACTGTGTTCAGGCACTGAGACAAATCCAAGCACTTCGTGCTTGATGTTGAGTGAGTGCAACTGTGTAACCCTAACACATGAATGAAGCCTTCAAGGAAAGTTCTGCTGCAATATCTTAACGAATTTGTGCTCTTTCACTTCAAAAATAGTCAAAAAAGGCTCCTCAGCTTACCACCTTTTTGATCCGTCAAAACCCACTTTTCATGAACTCAGTTCAACAGAAATGAAGGTGAAAGAGCTGGCTCTCGCTGTTGTTAGCAATGTCTGTCTGCATGTTACAAGCCAACAGGATAGGGGAGTGATAGCACATCACACGATACACTTCTGGGGATCTGTATCATTCCAGAAGAAATATTCCTACTCTCTACAGAGCTAGCATAAAGCCGTAGCATACTATGCTGAGCCAATGAGTTCAATAACTCACTCTGACACAGGAAAAGGGTTGTATGTGATAGATACCTCGGCGTGCATAATGCTGACAAGGCACCAAACAAAGTTTTGACTCCAAGCCGCAACCAACATTAGAAAAGAAAAATCCACCAGTGTAAAGCCATTTTCACGAAACACCCAATGTACACGCTTTCTCAACCACGCCAGTCAAATAAACATCATACATTGAAAATAAGCCTCCCATAAATGTCGTTCTTTCGATGCAGAGCTGCTGCTCATCGTAGAAACTCTACTTGTGCGACCAGTTCGTGCAACGGTTACGCAGTCTTTGGCGCGTTTCCGGCAGAATCGACGTCAATATTGTGGAATCCAATCCTGAGCGAAAGATCGGACAGTGGCCGTGTTGACACCGTCCAGCCCTTGTTCCATGTCACAGGCCACACATTCCACTTCTGCTGCGCGGTGTCTAGCTCTCTCTCGTAATCGGAGTCCTTGATACCTTCAGTCTGCAAAGCAAGTCGACGTGGGACCCTTCAACCGCAGTTTTGCATTGTTCTGGAAGACTCTGACGACATCACGGGTGAACGATTACCCCAGCCCATTCGTTGACAAGCGGAGCTAGCAGCAGCTCCATCGTAGCAAAAGATTCGAAGCAGTACCTTGCAGTGTTGCTGGGCTGCGACTAGGTCATCAGGAATACTTTTGTAAAGATCTCCCAGCAGCTTTCCTGCAGGCTTCAGCGTGAAGTTCTGGGCTGGTTTATCTCCATCCCAGTGATAGACGCCAAACTTCATCTTGTACCCACAATTCCACTCGAAGTTGTCCATAAGGGTCCAGTAGTACAAACCTCTGACATCATATCCGTCTCGGATTGCTTTCAACACCTGAACAGTGCTCCTCGTAAACCAGACACGTATTGGACGATAGATGCAGCAAAATCGCACCACCTGCTGATTCCACAGCGGTTTGCGCAGCACTCCCGTAAAACAACAGCACAGCACAATTTGGCTGGAAAGAATAAAAGAAGTAGTCCAGAAACTTCACTGCACGGGAAAACCAACGCCAATTCCAGCAAGCAGCTAACGGTACCTGGTTGGAGAACGACTCGACGTGCTTCTTGCGGATGTGGTCATCTTCAGACGAGTCGGCGCAGCCTATTTCACTAATGTACATCGGAACTCCGAGCTGAGATCCTCGAACCAACGCCTCATACAGCCCTTTGGGATAAAGCGTATACCCCATATCGGTCTTCACTTCACCCGGAGGCACAGACTGCGTCATGAAAGGTGTCAACACGCCTCGGGCATAGTAGTTCACCCCCCACCAGTCCAGGCCCGGCTTCTCGCCCTTGTAGTTGATAGCTGCAAACCAGACGCGCACATGACGGCCAGTAGCACAGTTTCTCAGAAAACTTCACCACACATACAACCGCAACTCAACACAAACTGACAGGTACTTGCAACGGTATTCTGTTCAACCATCGGCATGTAAGAACTGGTCTATCATCGAGCAGAGAACCAAAATACTCACACATAGCCACCCCGTCTAAGGCCCACACAAGCTCGTGGAGATATACATACACACTATTCTCACACCGGACTGTCTCAGTCACTCCTGGCGCTCCGACTAATGTACAAGCAGCCACAATGCCACGGCTATCGTCCCAGGCTCAGCCCAAAAGAGGGTGTTCCTATCGAGGGCGCTGGGGGAGATTACTGGTAGCTTGTGCAAGGGCAATGCATTCGTACTAAGGCGTTCAGCTCAATTTTTATATACGAACGGCCT